>JAUBOD010000189.1:182988-212842 GCA_032353885.1 Nothura maculosa
AGTATTTGAAGCTACTGAGATTCCTGACAAAGGCTTTTGACAAAGGAGAAGTTTGTTTAGAACAATGGAATCTTAAAACCAAGATTTTAGGACTATATTTCTGTTATTAGATAACCTTCATTATTGGATGTTGCATATAAAGCTGTTATTCTTTCTTAATCCTTTTTTTTTTCCCACTCCCTCCCTTACTCCTTTCCCCATCTCATTTGCTGATGTAGATCTTAAATCAGCACACATCAGAAGCTCTCTTGAAAGAAAAGCATATTTTCAGTGTCTAAATATGTTCTGGTAAACAATGAGCCATAGCCTAAGCAAAGCAGTAGGGAACATCTTATTGAGAAAACTGCTTATGGAAAAAGAAATGCTCAAGGGCAAGCAAAAAACTGGAAGCTTCTGACAAATGCTTGAAAGGCACAGCAAGGCATTTTTTTGCTGATTAAAGTTTATAATTATATCAACTTAGCTTCATTCCAGGCCCATTTTTGTATATCCTTTGCTCTCACCTGGTATAAACCCTGAAATATATTTTTATAATACAATGCTCTGCCAGATGCCATTGCTCTTCTGACAGATCCCTCCATCACCTGAACTCATCCTGAGTTTTGCTGCAGTGAATTAATTTGCATTTCCACCTCTGTTCTAATTCCAAGTTTGTTTGCTTGTTTTTAAACCCATCAACTCAGCCCTTCTGCACAGGCAAAAAGGATAAAGACATACTCACCACCAGGAATTAAGTCATAATGGCTCATTAGTTGGTAAAAGATAAGGCTTCAGCTCCTAGCAGCAGTTGCAGCAGTGAGAATAAGCACAAGTTTGACGAACATCAAGAGAAGCAGACAACATTCACCTCGGCAAGGATTCCACTTTACTGTTGGTAGAAAATGTAGATTATACAGTTAGTGAATTCCTGGGTAAACACTGGTAGCATTTCTCTAGGTTTTGGGGATCCTCCTCTCACACATTCTGTTTTAGCTGCAAGCACTGTGTAGATTAGGACTGTAGCCTGCCTGTAAAACAGTTAATAGAGGCTGGTTTGAAAGCATCTAAGTATTCCTAATTAACCTATTACTTTTAATTAGATACCAAAGCCACTTATTTTCCAATCTGAAAAATGAGCATTCTAAACGCAGAGGGAAGGTTCTCTTTCTTTCTTCCTTTCTTCCCTGCTCCACACACCTCCCTTCAATGAAATGTTTAAATGCCTTGTCAAAACAGATGCAGCAAAAAAGTGACACTTGATGAAAGATTAAGGAAAAGGGGGAAGAGTAACAAAGCTTGATAGGCAGGCAATTAAAATACAAGTGAAGGATTGTTAGTATTCATTACCAAAAAACACAGGCAGAGAGGACTGTGCAGCTGCTGGAAATCCCCAATATCTGGCTGCAGACAAGTTATTCCAAAAAAAATGACTTGCTCTTTTTTTCTTGGGGAAGTTTCTACTGACAGATGAGTGAATTAGCTGCTTTTGTTGCCTCGTCATCTTCCAAGTCATATCTGGAAGAAAGACCAATTGAAATGAGGTAAAACTGGGTTCCTAGCAAGGAAGCTGTTGCTTTTGGAAACTGAAAGAGCTAATAGCTCCCAGCAATAGTGACATGCCACCATTGGAGCAAAGACCAGTGATTCTGGAGGTGCCACATAGAAGGTTTGAGAAGAGTCATAAAAAGAACATGGGACTTATGTCTCCATGGTCCCAGCTTATCTCCCTCTCTTCTCCAAGAAAGAAAATTCTTACTAAAAAGGAAAGAACAGAATGGAGGAATGCACAAACTGGCAAGGGGGAACCTTCTGCTCACACAGTTATTTCAGACTTAAAGAAGGAAATCAAGCTTTGTAAGAAGCTAGGACTGAATCAGAAAATGACCTCTGCAGCAAGGTTGCTCTGAAGTGATTGCAGAGGTTAGAAATGAGCCTGACAGTGCAGACAGAGACACAGTTCTGTGCTTAAATACGCTCTAGAGCAAGATGAAGAAAACCTAGGAAATCAGAATCACTTATTTTAGAGAGAAGAAAACCAAATTAGAACTGTTTCTCAAGCACAACTGTTGTAGTTGAAATGCTCTTTTGGGCTTCTCTGAGGAACAAGCCAAAACAGTTGATTACATATCTCTGTATTTGAAAGAAAAAGAAAGACAGAATTTGTTTTTAGCCACACAGGCATAAAGGGAAGAGAAAAGGAATTTCTGCATAGGATCATCTTTATCTATAGGATAGAAACATCAACCTTCCTGGCACCTATCTAAATTACATAAATACAGTTATCAAATAGCAAGATTAAAATTGCAGGTAGCACAGAGTAATAAAAGCACAATTACGCACGTGGGAGAGAAAAATAAGCCAGAAGACTCTGCGAAGTCTCTTCTGATAGAGGGTAACATGGAGCCCTAAGCAAGAGCCACAAACCAACTGAGCAAATTACCCTCCAGCTGCACCTAGGCACCTTCTCAGCAGGCATATATCAGCTTGGCTCCAATTGGGGTGATGGAGTTTCACCTGCTTTGAGCTACACCTGATCTGCTTTGCTGACTGTCACAATGAGAGCCTCCTTCCTACTGCTAAAAGGGAAATAAAAATATTTGTTTCAAGTTATCTTTCCTTCAAGAAGAATGACTTAGAACCGGTTTCATGGAAGAGAGTATAGGAGAGACTGACAGTAGCACAGTTTTCTGATTTTCCACAAGAGAAACTAGTTTTCTTCGAGTTATTCCCACACTTCTATGATTCTGCATATGTTTCCTTCATAACACTGACTCATTAAACTTCTGGTTCTGATAAGATCTGGTTTGACATTCGTGTGTGGTGATGACAGCAACTGTGACTGAGTCCTGGGCTGAACCCTGGGTACAGTAACATAACAATTCTGCCCACAGCAATAGCACCACACTCCTTTGTGCTAAGTGAGGCTCTTTCCCCAGGCTTTCCCTTTCATCACCCATTGCTGCCTCACAACTGGGCTGCTAAGACAAAGTAAATACTCCCTTCTGCTATGGAAAAGGGTAACACAGGAAGCTCCTACTTGCTTTACTCCCAGCTTCTGAAGTCTGCGCTGCCAGGCCCAGCCTAACCCTTCACATGCCTGAGCTCTTCCTCATCTATAATTCTGGACTCTTTCAACCCAGGCATTGAATCATATCTGGGTAACTTCAGCCTCAGCACTTTCATGTTTGAGAATCTCTGATCTGGTAGATTAGGGGGGATTATTTAGGGCTTGGGCCCAAATCAGCGATGTCAGTGACAGGCAGAAAGGAGATGAAAACGACCCCCGACTTTTCATCTTTCTGCTGCAAACACCACCTTTGTACTAGAATGTGTCTTATACGGTATTCAGATGGAATCACAGCCAGAGCTTGTTGGCCCAACTCCTGGAGCTGACAGTTACAAAACGAGGATCAAAACATATGTGCAGGGGTGGGAAGGGGGCTGTGTGCACACTGTGTGTATGTATCAACAGCCAGACGGATCTTTCTGAGCGCTGTGCGGCTCCGGGTGCAGCCCGGTCCAGCCGCTACTGGGCTATCTCATCTCTGTTCTTCCACTGAACTGAGCTGGTTCTTCCAGTTGGTAACGGGTCCAAGCCGAAAACAGGAGTTCAGTGCCATTCAGGAGAACAGATGGGCACAAAATGAAGTACCAAAAGAAAGAAAGCACCACTAACATCCTCCTAAATGCTGTAGTTTGCCAGGCCTGACGCAAGTGCAGTAAAAGACCCAATGCATTTTGCCCTACCTTTCTGGGCCTGCTGCAGAGCAAGTGCCAGGCAAGGCAACTGCTCTGCTTTCTGTTTGGGGAGTGAGGAGGTCTGGAGATCATCACTTCACACTGTGCAGTTTGTTATCCTGTCAGTATCCATTCAGTGTCTTCCCAATCTAGTACTGAGGCATCTTCAAGCTTGGCTGTCTTTCTTGGGGCTCTGGTGCTCTGAAATGGTGCTAGAAAAATATGAAAACTCAGGTGGGTTTTTAAAGAAAGGGCAGTATAGGTATGAAAAGCTTTATTGCTGTGAAGGGTCCTCTCTCAGACTTTGAGATCTTTTATAAGATCTCAAAGATCTTCAGTCTGATCAAAGTCTCTCACACTTTGAGATCTTTTAAAAGGCTGCTTTTTCCAAAGCTCTAATCATCTTGACAGAGCAGTGTGCTCCAGTCAGATGTGTGGTACCTGAATCACAGCTGTGCCTCCTTAGAACAGGTCTGGCTTGTTTTTAGGGTTCAAGGATGTTCATTCTTTTCCCTGAGTGAGCACAGCAGATGCAGCTCGCATCAGCTTAGCAATCACCTTTGGTCTTAGTTTCATTCAGAAATGCTCATGTAATAGATGAACAAGCGAAAGGGAGCAGAGCTCCCCATCCTGTCTGTCTCCCTAGCATTCCTGAATTGGGTTGGGCACTTCACTTTGGGTCTGCCTCCAGCAGGACTTTCAGCACATTCCCATGGTTTATAAAAGACAATTCATGCCCTGGACTTTGCCGTGGGTCCTCTGTCCTCCCTGGACCATTTCTCTCAAAACAGAGCTGCACAAAACCAGCCTGCCAGTCTCCTGTGCTGGCAGCAGCGCTCTGCAGACTCGGTCAGAGTCCCACCAACTTTGGGGCTGCCTGGGTCGGAGTGCACAGCCTCTCGTCTAGAAGCAGAGCCTGGAGCGCCCCACACAGCTCTGCCTCGCGCCGCGTCAGCCGCCACAAGCTCGAAACCACATCAGGCGGGTCGGCGCCTGCTGCCCGCGAGCGCTCCAGCAAGGCAGCATTTAGTTTTGTTCTGCCGGGAGGACCCTTTTGTCAAGGGGACGGAAGAGGAAAAAGCCTGCACTGCAGAGGGAGGTACGGGCTGTACTTGGCTGCATACTTTGCTGGGAACGAGCTGCACTGGTAAATGTGTGCTCCCTATTCTTTACTGCTTTCCAGTTTGTTGGACACCTCCAGACATGCTCCACTTACAGATTGTGCCTGCAGAATGGGCCAATTTAGAGGGCCACTTCAGGGAGTTTTTAAGGTACTTCTGGCCAAGGTCAATCCTTGCCAGATTCATACTCATACGTAGATTTTGAACTGTAAATATGGAATAAGACAACCCAGCTTCAAATGAGGCCGATAAACATTCATGATTTGGTCCATGGCCCATTGAATTTTCCAAGGAGCATGAATACATGGCAGCCACCTGTGTCTGTGAACTAGATACTTTATAGGTTCATGAAAGAAACATTTATCTTTGCATTTTCAATTGAGTTAGAGTTTTGAAACCAAAATATGGCTCACTACTCATTTCTTCAGGGATACTTCTTTGTTATGTGTGCCTGATGCCCTAGGGAGCCAGCCTCTGACTTGCAATCTACAGACCTAAAATGATAATGAAAAATAGACTTTGTGAGAGATAGAACTAAAATGATTCAGTTGAAAGAGGAGGGAAGACTTCACATAGCAGTTCTGGATGCTTCCCAATTGACATCAGCAGAGAACAGCTGCCCCAATAGTGAAGTAAGCAGCTCATGGGGTGAGAGAGAAAATCAGGAATCAGAAGCAAAGCACTTTATTTTTGGCACAAAATTTCTGCAGATTCGTAGACCTTTGAGTACCACAAATATCTCTACCCACAAAGACTGAAACTTCTGCTCTGAAAGGGTGTTGGGAACCTTTGTTGACACTAGTAAATCACTTCACAAGCATGGGATGAAAGACTGCAGAAGAGGGACAGGTTTTAGCACCATAACCAAACTGGACACAAAGAATCTGCATTACTGTTCTTCTCCATTGATGCTTCTCTTCCACAGCATGTGAGGAGTCCAGTCTGGGCCTCATTTGAATGAGGATTTGGCTTACATGTTATATAAGCATCTGCAAGATGCAAGCAACTGGCAGGAATGCTGTATTTCAGGAGCAGTGTGTAAGCACAGCTTTTCCAGGTTAGCAGAGCCTTAGAGATATTTCTTTTTTTCTTTTCCTTTTTTCTTATTTTTTGTCTTCCAATATTTCAGAAGTCATGTTACAGTACAAGTACAATCCAGCTGCAACTCAGCAGCAGCTGCGTAACCTTGCAGTGGCCTTGCCATTAGCTGCCTTTGCTTTAGATACAGGTGGCTTCAGGTGAGTCATGCTTCTAATTAATGCCTCAGCCTGTCTGAATGAAGCAGCGCTTTGAAGCTGGAGGCAAACAAATTGGTCCCTAGAGAAGAGAAGGATGTGTGGCAATGGTAGTTGCATCAGACAAACAATGTCATCAAAACAGCTAGGTCGCTTCACCTTCCACAGCACAGGCTTTTGTGAAAGGAAACTGAGAAGAAAAGGAACCCCGGAGGACCAGAGACATGATACACCTGTGAGTGTGCATCATTAAAGCAGTGCCAGTGTGCTGCTAGAAAGAAGGCTTGATGAGGATTTTCTCGTCGCGTATTTTGTCATTTAAAACTTCTGCCATTTCAAATCACATCAGGCTTAAGCCATACTAAATATACTGTAGCCCAAGTAAAGAGTGCAGGCAAAAAGGGAATGGCATCCCTTTAAACATTTTAAAATTGCAAAGCTGCTGAAAGATTCCTTAGATACTTGAAGACCAGAATTAAAGCAAATAGCCTTCCTCCTGTTTGCTTTGGTGCTTGCAGAGACAGCTGTGAGCAAGATCAGTTCACGAGGTTAGAGAGTGACCAGAGCTTGTGCTGGAAAGTGGAGTCAGTACAAACTTGTCTGATACTCCCTAGGTCCAGATTGAAAGTGCATTGTTTCTTTTCTCAGGTAAAGAGAAAATGTAATTTTGTGTATGTGCACCCCAGTTTCATATCAGTAAACTGGAGATAATTATTTTCCTTTTGTCTAGTTTGACTGGAGATGCTTGAGAATAAGATAGTTCTTAAATATGCACGTCCTTGAATGGGGCTGAATGCAGTGTTCAGGTTAATCACCTGAATCAAGATGTATTACAAATAACACAGTCACACTGAAGAATTTTCCTGTGGAAGCTGGTAGGAATATCTATCAGGAGGCAGTGACAAGCTGTCCCCTGCACTTCTGCCTCCTGCATACTGTCAGCTTCGAATGGATTGTCCCCACCATGGGCGATCTGTCTCCTTCATCTCATGCCTCTTGACATAGTACACCATGTATCAGCCATGCAGCTGGACAAACTCTCTTTTAATGTTCACCTGACTAAGGTCTGACTAAGAGCAACAGACCTTAATTATATCCACTCAGTTGTCAGCTTTTCATTCCCAGCTGGGTCTGTCTGGCAGTAAATGTGGTGGTGTTTGGCCTAACCACAAGCAAAGATGCTGAGAGAAGGATGGCATCCTGCCAAGTGTTGTGATTCAAGGGCAATGTTTCTCCCCTCCCCTTGAAGAGCCCAGTGAGATCTGCATGTTGATTGTGTCTCCAGGGATCTTGCTCTTTTCTCCTGGATGACCAACTCTTCCTCACTCTGGTGTCATGTAGCGGCCACACGCTGCCTGGTTTTGCTTTTTGCTTGTAAAAGGTAGCATTTCACATGCTTTCTTTTTTTTTTCTCCCTCAGGCTGCTGCTTTTCATTGGAATCATTTCACTTCAGGAAGTTGTGCTGCACATCCAGAGAATAAGCCATTGCTACACTTTGTGGAGCTTACTGCGTTATGCTCTCTGCCTCTTTGTTATCTCAGGCTGGATAGTCTTTAAAAAAAAACCCTGTAACACAACCTCTTGTGACCCATGAGCTTCTATTCTCAAACCTATTCTATTATAGGTTTTCCACAAATGTTCCTTAAGGAATTTTTCTGTTTTTCTTAAGGCAAATCCAAAGGATGATGGTTTTACCTGATTGCCCTCTTGTAATGGAAGTTGCCTGTCAGCACTCTAGCTTATCCTTGCAGTAAATGCATATCTGGATTTTTGTTTTACATTTCCACCCCAAATATTTCGTTGGTAAAAATATCAAATTTCTTCACTTTGAATGCAAGAGACAGTAAATTTCAAGGGGAAAAAACTGAAGCCAGTACACTTTTTCCCGAGGTGTTAGAGAGATGCTTTGTTTGCCTAAACATCTGTGCTATCGCTGTGAAAATAGTACGAGAGTGCGGAAAAAAGATACAAAACTCCCTAATAGTCACTGCAAGCAGTAAAATCCTGGATACCCTTGTACATCTTCTGTCCTGCAGCAAGGACTTGGCTTATTGTGACAGATTCATACTGTGGTCTGCTCACATGCAATTCAGAGCCCTGCAAATTCTCTTCCTGGCTTCTACCTGTTCTTGCACAGAGTGGCTCTCGCCTACACAATCCAATCCTGCAAGTTTTCCATGTGCAGAGCTACTATTTGCTAATCAGGAATAGCAGCTCTATAGTCTTAAAATGGGGAGGACTGTGCATCTAATTCTCACTGAGAAGCAAGTGCAAGGACACCTGTCATTTTCACTGCAGTGACATTAAGATGTTTCCTCTCATTTTCTATCCTTGCAAAGGTTCTGTTCTGCTACTTAACTAGGATAGATGTGTTTTTCCTTGCATGCTCAAATAAAAATGAGACCAAACTGCCATCTGTAGCATATATAAACTCTTAATGCTTCCAATATATTTTGGATCTGATGAAAAACTGCACAGCTCTTGAGTTGATCTTGCTCAGATGCTTTTTGTCTCATGTCTGGTCTTTGCTCTGCTCTAAGCCCCCTTACTCATGTCGCAGGCACCTCATGACTCACAGTTCATAGAGTCATCCATGCTCACTTTCCTTAATGAATAAGATGATAAACAGTTCATTGCGTTTTTCATACCTGGAAATGCAGTTTTTGGCTTAGACTTTCAGCATAACACCTCTCTGCCAAGGATTATTTGTAGTAGTATGTCACTTAAAAATCCTCATTCCTTGTGAATCACAGACTTGATGGCAACTGCAGCAATCTTCATAGGCTGCTCCCATGAAATGAATGAGATGCTGATTCTTGCAATCTGCAGAGCTCATTTTTGCCCAGCTAGGCTTAGTAACAGCAGCTGACAACTCCTGGTATTCTCTGAGACATCAGAAAATAAAGAACTTTGGTGTTAACCAGTGGTGACACCGCTCTTGTCCTTTATGGAATGACTTGCACACTAAAGTTTTCTTTTTTTCCCCACTTAAAATATCAAATCTGTTATTCTCCCCAGTTTGAACTATGCAAGTACAGTGGTCAAAAAATGCCACCCCGATGACAGAAAAGCTTTCAGCTCTCACTCATCCCAACCTCTCCATCTCTGCATTTGACTGCATGTGACCAAAGAAATATTGTGCTTGGAGCCTCACCTGGCCCTCAGTTAACATGACAACGCTACACTTATTTGCACTTATTCACTGTCAAGTCCACTACAGGTGCAGCGGGATCCGGTCAGGCAGCAAGAGATTAGTGGGAGTCTGGTGAGCCTTGAAATTGTTCCAAAGTGCCACTACATGGTGCTGCTGATGTGAATGACATGACACAGCATTCCAGCCGGGAAGCAGCTGTTTATGTCAGTGATATGTTGACCCTGGCTGGTATTTGGAGAGGGAAGGAGCCTAGGCTACTGCTGTGCTGGAATGCAGGGGTGAAGGATATCTGAGGGACTGCTCACTGCAGGTCCACTTGTTCAAGTAAAGATACTTGAGCTCTCTGTTGCAAGAGAATGGTGGCTAGACAGAGAGAGAGTGGGAGCTGAAAAAAAAGAGATTAAGGGGAAAGTTGCAGGATGGGAACAGTGATGGGTCCTGGGGATAGGATCACACTGATTTTTCCCGCTAAGGCAGCAATGCTAAAGAGCCTGGCCCATGGGGCTTCCACAAAATTACAGGATTTGAATGTGTACATATGCATAACCTTTCTGAAAATGAAAGGCTGATGCTGCTTAACAATTAGAACAATCTCAACTATGACCATGGGGTCAGCAGAAAATAGCTGAATTCCACTCCATATTTGCAAGCATAGATGTGTAATGCATGCAGAGGAGGAGCTGGGCTTCCCTTTTGTCCCCTCTTTGCTGCCCTCCCCTGCAACTGCTGAGCATCTTTGTCCATCACAAGAAACACTATTTAAAAAAAAATGTTGCAAAAAGACTGCAATTCTTCCTTCTTCCACCTGCCAAAAGCCTTTGTTTGTAGTTGTCTAAAGCAATGTTGCTATTTTCCTCTATTTTTTCTGCTTCTTGCTAAAACCAACGAATTACCAGGACACACACTCTAAATCCTCTCCACCATGGGAGAAAGTTAGATCTAGAAGAGAGCTAAGGATGGTCTGACTTTCTACAACTGACTAGGCCTTTTTGCAGAAGAGATTTTCTGTACTACATGTTCAGCACATTAATTCAGTTCATATTCCCTGGGCCTAAAAGAGAACTCTCTGACAAGGTAACCTACACTCTTGCCCCTTTGATAAATGGTGTGCCTGGCCAATTACTGCTTTTACTGTATCTTCTCAACATCTCTTTTATGGCCCAAAGCAACCAATATATATTTTTTAAGGTCTAGAGTGAACCCCATCTCAGAGTTGAACATCCCTAATCATCACTTTTTCTGGTTCATCACTTGCAGTTTCTGCTCCTTCTGGGAATGACACCCTAATATTTATACCTACACTTTGGTGTCTGTGCTGCTAAGTTCCTTAGTGATATCGGTCACTTCATCACTGATGACAGCTCTGTGGATGGAGCAAAGCCATCAATCAGTGCCGGACAAAGGCTGCATGAAGCTTTGAGCCCTATGGTTCACAGATCCTGGCTTGCATGTTGACATAGCAATGTGAATTTCCCATTTTAGGTTCTTTGGAGGTTGTGTAGATGTAGAGCTACTTTCATTAGTTTCTGTGCAACTCTGAAGTTGTGGGTGATGCTTTTCCACTCATTTCCAAGCATCAAACATCTTGCTTAATGCTTCTGATTTGCTTTTCAAAAGTGATAGGGTAATGCTCTTCACATAGCAAGCACAGGGGCAAATGTGGAATTTGGTTTGTCTAAATAGGGCCCCAAGCATATCCCAAAGGTGGAAAATTGTTCTTTGTTGTGCTCTCTACACCTATGTGTTTTTAAAGCACTAAGCATCTGCCATTACCACCTGCTCTTTCCTTCCCTGAGCTCGGCTTTACAGAATAGCTTTGGAAAGAGAATATTTTGAATCACTTGGCCATGTGCTTCTACAAGTCTGACTTGGTACTTGAGCGAAGCCCAGGAATTGCTCACAACCAACAAAACTCCCCTTTATCTTGACAGGGATTGTCTGTGCCAGCTTGTCCACTTACTGCCAGAAACGTCAGCTGATTCCCAAGCAATTACAGCAAAACAAAGCAATGAACCAACTCTTGACTGCAAATTAGAAACAGGGACATTTCACACAAATGTTATCATTCTTTGAAGGGCTATCTGCAGCTGTAAGCACAGCTTTATTTTATGTATGCTTTCTCAGTGTTATCTGCCCTGTGATTATGCTATGTCCTTAAAGAACAGCCACATTACCTGCCATAAGAGACTGGTGAGGTCTGTAGAGGGCTGAATGCAGACTCTCCATTTGGGAAGGTGAATGTACGGAGTTAATCCTTGCAAGCACTTCAGTTCTAGATCAGTCCCAAAACCAGCTACCTGAAGACCAGCATTCATGATTCATTTTTCATTTAGAAAGGAGAAAAAAAAAAAAGATTCAAATCAGAAACTTGGAGCTGGAGCAGAGGGTAGGTCATGGAGATAGATTTTTTTTCCCTGCAATTTCTTGTAGTATTTACTCCAAAGCTTGACCTCCAATTGAACTAGACAGAGCCCCACAAATTCTTTTAGAGCACTTGTGTCGCAGAAACACTCTCTTCTGGTGCAACACTCACCCAGCCATCTGTGAAATTGAGAACATTAGAGGTATTCTCATTGGAGATCCCCAATGCTTCCAATGCTTAGAGGAATGCTGAGGTGGGTAATGTTTCTGCCCAGAGCCTGTTGACTGAATCTGTGTGGAAATCTCAGGCTCACATGCCTGAATAGGAACACAGTTCTCCAGGGAGCTGTTGCTCTGGAAATTTAACCTTTGCAAGAAGTCTTTGCTCTCTTCGTAAAGCACCCTGCTCCCAAGTATTCTGGGCAAAATAAAACCTGTGTATCGACGGCTAACAGGATAGATGTGACACAGGAGAATGCCAGAAGCAGAGATCACATTCACCATGTCTTACCTCTACAGGTTACATGCAAGAGATAGATTTTTGCTATGTTCTTGCTGGGGCTTGGTAAGGAATGGATGGAGACCAGGCAAAAAGTTAGGCAGACAATATTTTTTTTTCTGCAAGTAGGCATAAGGAGACGTGGCTACTGTGTTCTGCTTTGTCCCTGGCCCTGTGTGTTTGTTGTCTTTATGTTTTGCTTTCCTCACTGGGCTACAGTAGCTTACGGTGATGTTTTTCAGACAGTGTTTTGCATTACTAGACACAAAAAGCCAGTCACAAACACACATATGAACTAATGGAAGGATTTTGCCCATCCAAGTACCCAAGCAACATTGGAATAAGTAAGTGTCTCTGACACAACAAGAGGATTTGCCACTAAAATGTTTGAGTGAAGCAGATCTACAGGCTTTGAAACTCAACAATATTTTGTAATCAAGAGAAGAGATTTTACTTTAGCAAAGAAACACCCCAAAAGACTGGACAGGCAAGAGATAAATGTCAGCAAATTTGGAGAGATCAAAGCCTCTTAGGCTTATGTATAGAGGAGAGAAAGCATATATGTCACACAGAGCTAATAATTCCCAGCTGCCAAGGCAAAAGCAGTTTTCTCAGCTGGCAAACAGAATGCCTTTCACAACAGCTAGGCAGGTGTTTTTCTCTCATTGTCATTTGCCGGCCTGCAGCTATGGCTTCAACAGCAGCTCACAACGGCTTGGTGTGTTCAGAAGGTGCGAAAGGTGCTCAAATTTGCTGCCCGCAACAAAATGCAAAGACCATCTTTGGCACAGATGGAACAAGAGACTTGGTCTGGATACTCTGTGCTTTGGATACCATAGCCCTCCATATCAGCCAGAATAATTGTGTGGGACATTCATGTGGGCAAAGAAGCCTGTTTAGGTGATGATGTTAGGAAGTATTAGGAGACAGTGAGATGCCCCAAGGAGATCTTTCAGAGCCCTCGCACGATTCTCATTGAGCAGGAGAATCTCAGAATCACCCCCTGGAAGCCGATGGGACAGGAATCAGTAGCTGGTTGAAAATTCAGAATGAGACTTCGGAAGAAGTATACCTACTCTCAAGAGCAAAGCTGCTTTTCCAGCCCTACTTCTCCCTAACTTGTACCTTGCTCTCAACCCTAACCATAGCCTTAAACAACAATCACCGCAAATGACTGTCAACTCAGAAACTGGTCTTTGCATCCATTTCTATCAAAGGAAAAGAATCTGTGCTTTCAGCTACTTGTGGCTTCATCCCATTTTTGACTGCATGACTGCAGTGTAATGGAGACAAGCAGAGGTGAATCACACCACAGTTATTTTGGCTCCAGTCCTGAAAGCTGATCCTTGTGGTTAGACACACTGACACTGATGGAGTCATCACTGGAACAGGTGCTTTGGGTTTCTGCAGGACCAGTTTCTTCTCAATGAAAAGAGAAACATGTAGTCCCCACATTTATATGAGTAACCATTTCCATGCAGCATTAAAGATGATGGAATCCTCTTTTCTCCAGTTTTGTGCCTGGAAAATGGGGTGCTTGAAACCCAGTATCCTCTTCACCGCTGACTTCATCCCAGTTACTTGACCTTGGGATATGGCCATTTCAATGGCAAGCCTAACCTCTTTGCCAACTTGGCTGCTAAGTATTGAGGAAGTGTTCAGAGTGAACAACGTATTTATCCTTTCAAAGCAAATGATAGCTTTGTTTCCAGCCAAGTCCCATTCTGCTGTAATTTATTCTTGTAGTCTATATCCCTCTTTGCTTTAAAAAAAAAAAACTTATTGAATGAAGGTGATGTATTTTTGACAAGATTGATTTTGACCTGAATGCACCTGAACTAAATGAATGAGCGTTGCCAATTTCTCTGCCAGTGACTGAAGAACAGCCAAGCTGATATGGGCATTTTTCTTCTCATTGCAATGTTTCAGCAGTAGCCTTTGTTTCCCAGGTAAGGGGTCACCTGCATTGTATCAAGTTGCACTTTGCACAACATCAGACAATCCACACAGCAAACCTAAGGGTGTTGCATTTGCTTTGGATTCAGCCTTCACCTATCCTAAGGCATTTGGGTGCGGGTAACAAAGCAGGAGAGATGGATTAGTGGTGGCCACTTCCACTACTGGTGGCTGTCACATTGAGCTTCCAGGAGACAGGTTGGCCATGGATATTTTCATATGGAAAATATTCCGGAAGCAGTGACCTTTTTGTAAGTAACTATTTTGCCTCAATATTGCAGACTTTGGGGGCTCAGCTTTCCATTCTACTTCTCTGAGCTCAGATACTTGGACATTTTGTTCCCTGGCAAAGAGAGGACCTTGGAAATGTCAGGCTCCCAGACTAAGAACAGGTGACTAGGAGAAAATCATTGCTGTTTGCTCAGTTTCTAAGCAAAAGGAAGAAGATGCTCTAGGATCTGCACAGATATTAAGCCGTACGAGAACTGTAAGAACTGTGTCCTACACATGGTCCAAATCTTTGCTAACAGGAAGAAATTGCACTTGAAATCCCCATCCTTCAGGTTGATACTAGGTTGCAGCCCACCTTTGCTCCTGTGCTGACGTACTGTCACCAGCTGGTTTCTAATTCCCCCAGAGACTGAACCTGAAATCTCATCTCCAAAAACCTAGTCCTCTCATGTCTGTGAATAGAGCCATTTTCTGCAGAAGCTTTTGGAGCTACGGCTTTTGGGGCAAGCCACTGGAGGGAGCCACCGGAGGAAGGCTGGGCTTGGGCAATACCAGTTAAAATGCAAATATTACAGTCTTTGCAACTTTGTCATTGCTTTCTGCCAGCAAGCAGGTTCCCCAGCTGAGGGAAGATATAAATATGCTGCAGATGAGCATCCTAGCTAAGAATTTAAGATCTAAAAGGTTCCACATTTTAGCAGAAAGCCCTTTTTTAATCTTGTAAGGAGCTCAGCAAGGGGCATAAATGTGGACATTCTGTTTCACATTGGTGCCTTAGCCTTAATGTAAGCAAATAAAGCCAACCTAAAGAGAAAGTGAGTCATTGCCTCAAAGAGCCTGGAGATAAGACAGGGCAAAGCAGCAGACAGTTGATAAAGGAAAGGATATACATAACTCTTAGCCAAGCAGCAACATTAATTACAGCTTGCCACGTGCCCATCCCTCATCAGGTTGGTAGCTGATGTTATGGTGAATAAGTAATTATACGAATGCCTAGAGGCACTGTTCTGGATCCCTTAGTGCCAGAGAAAATCACTTTACCACATAGCACACACGGAGGCTGCGTTGGAAGATTGCTGTGTGTCACAGAAAACCCCTTAGAAAAGTCTTAGAAAAGTTTCCCAATTCTGGGAAACCTAAAAAAAAGTTTGGTCCTCATCTCCTATTATCTAAAGTGAAACATGGTTAGAGTGGACCTCCTGACCTCAGATCTAGCTTGTGGCTCTCCTTTCATCTTCTCTCTGTCTGTGATAAGTGAATCTGTATTTACAATGAGTGACAGAAAAGGACTTCAGCAACTATCTAGGGGGTCTGGAAATTCTGCAATGTATCTCCTGTTCTAATTTCCCTGCTTCTGATAGGTATTATCATGTTATCTGATTTTTATTTACTAATAGATAAGAACCTAAGAAAGACCAGGGTCAGACCCAGGCTGCCATAATCCTTGAGCTTGTCTCTATGAGAGCATAATAACAGATACTTTGAGACAAATACAGGAGTGGAGTAAGCAAGCAGAGATTCCCCTGTCCCCTCATTCTCAATTTTTGCATTTCTCACACCTCCTAGGGATCTATGGGTCAGAGATGTCCTGAACCAGATTTTTTTTCCTATAAATTTCACATCAAATAATTAATTTATTAAAATAACTTAAGGCAAGGGACAAATACAGGCCAAGAATATGGGATGACATGGAACGGGGAAGGACATGGCTCCTGGGCATGTCCATGAATGCTTTGATTTCAGAGGAACATTCGTTGTAAAAATCAAGGAATAAGCACAACTGACAGCATCTTCATCCCTGTCCTGCAATACCTATTTTGACACAAAAGCACAATTCAGTAGACAGCATTAGGGAAAAGTAATGGATTTGGGGCTTTATTTTGGATTTCTCCATTTATCTCCTGTTGAAAAGCAGTAGGAGAGGAATTTGTGACAAGCTAAAGCTATGTCTACTGCACGACGTTTTCAACAAAAACAAAACAAAAGGAGTGTGGGGGGGAAAAAAAGAAAGAAACTGAACTTGTAGCAATTTTTATGGCATTCACAAACTGTCAGTAAATATCTATTTCACCTGTTCTGCCAAAGGACATGGGTAGAGTAGTGAGCCAGCTGCATTCCTACTTTGGGATCTTTGTTTTGCTGTGCTTTTTAATCTTTGATGTAACAGCACCAGCTAGTAACTCTACATGATATACAATACCTCTTTAAATTAGTTTATGATGGGTTAATGATTCCTAAGTGCTTTGAGAGAAGGTTAATCTGTTCTTCAACATCTCAGCAGTTGATTTAAACAGAAGATAGAACACAAGGGAACATGAGAAGCAGCAGCAGCAGATCTACATATGTAATTTTGCAAAAGGAATGGAAAGCCTGGTTATAGCCTCTACATTTCTATGAACTATTAACAGCAGCAAAAATATTATTATATACATATTATTATATGAAAAATTCTCTAGTTGCATGAGTAAAGTCATAAACTCCCAAACTTGGAGGAATATCCCTTTGCCTAAGTGAATTAGAGACAAGACATGCTAAACAGCAAACTTCCAAACTGCTGACATAGACACAAAAAATGCTGTCAGGTCACAGAGATGGCAGTAAGCCAATCCCTTACAGAAACACTTATCGCCAAGAGCCTCCCCAAAATCAGCAGCCTCACTGCATGTGCCTATGGACTTCGTGCCAATAAAAAAAGGCAGAGCGATCAGCTCAAACGCTGTGCCTGACTTACCAGCAGCACGTGGCATCGCACTCCATGGCTGCGGAGGAGGACTGCCCCGGCCCTGCACAGCACGGCCCTGCCACCTTCGCCCCAAGGGGCTCTCCTCTCTCCGCCAGAGGACCTGGAGGGTCCCAACAGGGTCCTGGTGTGGAGTTTTTCTTTAACCAAACACCTGCTACTCGTTTGTACCTTAACGTGTGGAAAGCCAATTGCAGCAAATGATACTACCATCTACCTGTTGTGCTGTCTCCTCATCAAAGTATTTCCTGTTTCTAGGAAGTTTCCTGTTTCCTATTTCAGATACTTCTACTCAAGCCTTCCCAGATGAATTTAAGTGGAACAGGACAGAGATGTTAAAGAGTAAATGTAGGTCAAAGGCATGAATGTTTCTCTAACATCCTTTTACTTCTGTGCTAAACCCTGAGTCCTCACAATGGACCCAGCCCTGAGTTTTATTTTGCAAAACCAAGCCCCCAAAGGTACAACTTTGCAAATATTTTAAAGGCATTGCTCACATTGGCCTTCTCTGACTGCATCCACTGCCGGCAGATGGCAATTTCTGTTCCTCCTCCCCTTCCCATACAACTGCCCTCCTGGAGCTGAGCCCTTGCAGGGATTCAGTACTTCTCCAGCACCCGCCATAAATAAAACCTGCCCTGGGGGAGAACGAAGGCGGCAGCGGGAGCAGAGGAGCCGCCGGGGTGCTGGCCGGGAGGGCGGATGCAGCTACATCTGCCGAGCGGCTCCATGGCTTGGGGGCGGGGGGTGAAGGCAGGCACGGCTGCCAGAGGGACACCTGGCTTGAAAAAAGGGCTGCCCGCTATTGATTTCAGAGTAGGGACACACAGATGCACATTCCCTTAAACTAATTAACAGAGTGAGAGCTGCCTCCTCCTGTGGCTTGGCTGATGGCTGGCACAAGCTCATTTTGTATGGGTTTATTAGCTCTGATAGCTGATTTTATCTAATTAAATTATCTCCTAATGACGACTGGGTTGTGTATATGTATTAAGAAAAGAGCAAGGAGCAACCCCATGTTACTTCTTTGGCTAGCTCTTCCTCTCCTGAAAGGAAGGAAAAGCCTAGTGTGTTTCAATTAACTTTGGCCATGAATTATTAGGGAATGAGGGCTTGCCTTGAGGGTTAATGTCATGGAGAAAGGAGTAATGGCAATTCCGGCCACACTCAGAGGATTTCAGCATGGGTGAGAAAGAGAAGATGGTGCAGGGATACCTCCCCAAAGTTTGTTATTCTCACATGGGTTAAATTTGTCTCTATTGCCTTTTTATGCCTCTAAAACTTTTAGGTCCCTAAAACAGGTAGCATTTGGTACCAGGCAAGAGGAACGGTCCAAGCATGACTTGCTGGAAGTGTTCAATGGACCTTTTTCTTCCACATATTAAAGGTTTCCAGCTTCTTTCTCCATAGCTCATACTAACTGGCTTGTCCGGTGCTTGCCTTGGAATGCTGCCTGTGACCCCTCAGGGATGAGAAAAAAGCAAGAAGAAAGGTAGGTTCTTCCAACATCAGCAAACTTGCTCCATGCAATCAACTAAAGTGCTTGGCGTTTGCAAGCAAACGCAGAAGAAAAGCAATGCTGAAGGGGAAATTAAAATGGGAATCAGTTGGAAACGGCACATAATGCTATGTTTAGCTTTGCTAGGCTCTGAAAAATGTTTATTTCAAGCCTGAGGGATTTAGCAGGGGCCATGTAATTAACCAGCATCAGCAAAGGAGGCCACCGCCTGCACACCTCTGTGCTCCTGGGGGCCAGCTCCAGCAATCACGACACGCAGGAGAGGAAACTCCAGGCACGGCTGATTTGAGACTGGCAACATTAGTCTGGAGCACAACAAATGTCACCACTCAGAAGTCGGGGCCTTGGTGACACTGCCTGAACCAGCGTCCCACACCAGAGGCACCCAGAGCTACGTTTGGGTGGAACAGGCCAGAGCCAAGGCTGCACTCTTGCCCGTCACGGAGAACTCAGCCACCAGCGTGCCTTAGGAAAGGGCCATGACCATCCTGACAAAACACAGAGAGCACACAGACTGCAACTCCTGCAGGCTGGAACCTCCTGTAGCCGCTTACTTGACTTTTTCTAATTGTATGTCACCTTCTTTCAGTCGCAGAGACAATCTCTTACTATTTGAACCTAGAGCACCTGGCACAGAGATGACAGTTTTAGTTACAGAACACTGTCTCTTTGGATGTCTTAGGAAAAGGTGATACGGCTTTCCTAAATTCTTTTAAGGTCTCCCAAAAGATGCACATTCTATGCAGTTGTTGAGCCATGCTAGGAAACAGGAAAAGAGAGAAGCAAGAGCAAATAAAAGGCTTTTCCTGAGGAGACTGTAGCTGCTTTTCTATGGGCCATTTGGGCCATCCTATAAAATCCTGCAGAGAACGAAACCCTTGCCATTAAATTCAACAATATATTTTTAAATCCTTTGGAAAGGAGTGTATTATCTCTAGTTAGTTTATTTTTATTTCCATTCCCTAGGTTTTAGAGTCTTTCCCCTGGACCCCTCCTGGCTTCCCTTCCCACCTTCCACTACTCATGCAGTAGTACTTTTTCTGTAACGTACCAGATAGCTGCAGAGAGAGAATTTGTCTTTACTCAGCACTGCCCTCTGCATGAAGCACTTAGTACAGAGCATGCAGTATCTGTCTAAGGGCTTCCTGCTCCCTGGGCCACAATGCTCCCACTGACATGCGGCTGTATCTCCCTTTGCTGCCTGAGCCCGTGTGCAGCCCAGCACAGCCTGGCCCTGGCATTGCCATAGAAACAAGAGGAAAGGAAGAGACATCCTGGAATTTCTGTATCTGACTCAAAATAGCTCCCATCTACATGGCATACTCGAGTCTTTAGCAGCCTGACCTTTCCACTGGAGTCTCCTGTCCTTTATAGAAGAGACACAATTAGCTGTTGCTTGGCCCCATTAAAACTCGCCTCTGCAGCAAGCCTTTGTGCTGCCAGATGGATTCCTGAGCCGGCTGCCTGGAGGGATGGTAAATGAGACAAGTGTGCCAGGCCATGTCCCAAGAGATACTGTCCTCCATCTTACTTGATGAGCATCTGTCACCCCAACCCATGGCAAACAGCAAAGCAATGTATCTATTGCCTGAAGGGTATCAGAGAACAGAACAAAGGAGAAATTCCCTGAAAGAGCAGTGTTTTTCCAATCTTCCCAAGGAACAAGTTGGGAGCAATCCCACCTCCTCTTAGATATGTGTTCGTTGGACTGACAATCTCACCTCTGTGCAGACAGCAGGCCCCTCAGCGCTCCAGGCTTGCCATTGGGATGCAGCTGGCTGGCACAGCTGCCCATGACCATTAGCAGGTTCCATGTAAATGCAGTACCAGTATCCCCGCTGGAGGTTCTACAGCCAAAGAGAAAGAGAAGCTTGTCAATGAAACTGCTGGAGAAACAACCCTCCCAACATGTCCCAGCAGCTCATGCGTCTTGGCAGTGTCTGGGCATCGCAGGCTACGGACGGTGGCTCTCCCAGGATTGCAGCACTGTATAGCTGACAAAATACACCTTGTTATTTCTGAGGCAGATGTCTGATAATTGTGGGATTTGAGGGAGCTCTGTGCTAGTTTCTGTTTCTAGGATAGCTTGAGTCATGGGACCTGTGAGACAAAGTCACATCATGCATTTCACCAGGGCTTTCCTTTGGTCTAAATCGGGATGACAGACTTGAGTTCTCTAGGAAAAGAGAAAAACAGACCTTTTTGGTGCCTGTCCTTTATTCTCCAGCTGCTGCCATCATTGACAAGAGGAATTGACACCAGGGGAATTGGCTGATTTCCTCCCATACATCCCCCGCCATGAGGAAACACCACTCCGAGAAGATTTTCAAAATTCCTTGATCTGCCAGCTGATAGAGAGGTGCATTCATTTTTTTTTTTTGACATATTCTTCCTTTCCTTTCTTCCTTTTTTTTTTTTTTTTTTTGACATACTCTTCCCTTCCACTCAAGAGGACGTTTTTAACTGAAAAGAACTAGGAAATTTGCCAAGCAGAAAGAATTCTCAATTCTCCTCAGGAGAGGCAAAAGCTACCTTCCTTCTCTGGCACAGCTACCATCTCAACAGCAGACTGTTCAGGCAGCCCCAGCAACCACAGAGTTTATTGGTAGCTGACAGTGAAAGCAAGCCTGTGTTTATGGCAGGTTATTCTGCAGGGATGGAGCTCCGACTTCTGTTATCTCACTTCTGAAAATGCTCACTGCAAAAGCCTGCTCTGTGTATTGTCGCTGCTACCTTTCTTCTAAGCTAATGCTCACTGGACATCTTAGGGCGAATTAATCAGAGCTGATGAGGCTGGGCCAATTTACTGAAACCAGCTCACTTTTTCTTTTCTCTCTCTCATGCTGCTATAAACAAGGGGTAACTGCATTGACATCACAGGTGTCAGTCTGATGTAAAGCCAGATAGCACTGGACTGAATCACCAAAATGAAAGAGAAGGAGAAGCAAGCACACTCAGCTTATTGAGATGCTCTGGCTGCAAATTTGCTTAGAGTCTCCTATTTTTCTCACTTGCCTTAAAATAGGAACCATTGGCACTCTGCTAAACGCAGCAGAAATTCCTTTTCTTTGAATGCTGGGGCTGTAAAATTTCCTTGAGCATCCTCAGTGACACTGCTTCTGAAACATCCCTGGAAGTGCTTCTGGGGGAAATGCAGCAGCCAGCTCTCCTCTCCCCTCCAGCAGCAGCAGTCAGCTGCTGGGACTACTTCTGCACTTTATCCTCATGGCACAGGCTCCCCAAGCCTGCTGTGCAGACAGCCATGCCTTTAGTGCTCCTCATGCATTGCTCAAGGACTGCAAGCACTTCCAGTTTGACCAGCAGGCTGAATGCACCACTTCGCAGTCCCTCTTCTAGGCTTCCAGCCAGAACTTTAAAGCAGTATAAATGGAGGTTGTACCTACAGCTATTTGAAGTGCCTCCAACTTGCTGCCTAGTGGATTGTGTAATTTATATGGCACGTACCGCAATGGCTCTCCTGGGAATCTTAGGCCATTTGGACACCATGTTCTGCATACATGGGTTTTTGGTTTTTTTTCTTCCCCCTCCCGCTCTGAATCTGGAAATGGTTGATCTCTTGTTTGTATCTCAACTGAGATGTGATACAGTTGGATCAAGATAGGCAGGATCATTTTGGTGATTCAGTCCAAGAGAATCGTAAGAGAGTCTCAAGAAACACATTATGAATTGTGTACTACTTGGTGCTGCAGCTATCTTGACACTGTGCATGTTAGGGACATTGCACAACAGGGATCTCTCTCTCTCTCTATTCGGCTTCCAGAGGCTTTGGTAATACAAATAAGTCATAAATGAAAAGACTATTGGCCTGATTCTATCAAAAATACCTTTAGGTAACTGAAAGACACCAATCATACTCATTGGCACCTTTGGCTGTTAACAGAGGACGTATCAAGCCAAGGGATTTGCAGCACAGTTCATTGCTGCATAGCTCCTCTCCAGTAATGTTGGCTGTCCTGCTCAGGGCACCATCCAGGAGCTACTTAAGATTAGTGCAAGCCTGACAAGCTGGGCTAATGTGTGAGAAATGTGATAATCAGTCTAAAATTAAATGTAAACCGGCCACTTTGTACTGGATCAAATTAATCTGAGAGCTTGGAAATCCTCTGTTAACACTGAGGAAGATGCGTGTTAGTCAACCATGGTCTCCCTGCTTAGGTTCCCTGCCCAGAGAGGGATTTGATAGCAGCTTTGTCTCCTGTATTTACCGCTACTAAAATACCTGGGAAAGACAGACAACAGAAGGAATCACCCTTCCTCCAGTGCAAGGAGCCCAACAAAATATCAGCGCTCCTCCCTAGCAAAGACTCCAGTCTCCTGCAGCCTGAAACCTGCTTCATGACAGTCTGTGGAGACCTTCACAAAACATCAGCATGAAAACAAATGATTTCTATTGGATCACTCCTGCTGTTGTTAAAAGGCAGCACTAAAAGCTGGATCTCTAAATTAGCTACTTTAAGAGCTCCACAAAGTATTTAGATTGGAAGCACTTCACAGCAGGAAAGATCTTCTTTTATTTGTCTGAAAAGTGCCGTGTACATTCGTGGTAGCATATAAATAATAAATAATAATACATATTCATGTACTGAGATGCAGAGAGCTTTAATCACACAATGTTTGTGCATATTTGGAGCGTGATGTAGAGTGTCCATTTTTCACAGCCTGCCCCAGAGCTGCAGCGTTAAAAATAAGCAACAGGGTTCTTACACTCAGTATGCCCACTTGAGTTTTTGAAGCATCAACTTCTCTCCTCCTCTTTTCCTGCTTCTGATTGCTCCTGGTGTGACACTCTCCCAAATGTAAACACTGAGCAAGGAGTGCACTTCTGTGCATACACCCAGACAAATGTCTGCACAGAATCTTTTCCCTTCTACAAGGAACAAACCGCCTATGATGCCATGAAGTTGGCCTGAGTTGCCATATACCGGAAGGGTAAAGCAAGTCCACAACCTTGAGAAAATTGTGCCAGCTAAAGCAAGTTGTCTGCACCTTCTTTCTCTTCCTAAAATATCATCTTGTACGTCTTCTCCCTCTGAAAGCTGCTATTACCTCTCATTCCAACATTATTGTTACTGAGACGAAATGGCATTGTCAGTAACAATTGTTTTAATAAATGGTACATTGCGTGCAACCTAATTCTCGCGCTTTCTGCATAATGGAGTTTGGAACTTAATAGAAAACAAGTTTTCATTGGCTCATACATTCTTTCTTTGTAGGGATTAGGCTCTTATTTAAATGGAGTTTTATTTGGTAGTTACAAATAGTGCATTCACGCATTGAAAGAAGTTGTGGCCAAATTCTCAACAGGCATAAAACTTGGGTTCCCTGCCTCAAGAGAGTTGTTGTGATTTACCTCTGCTAAAGAGATCACTCTTTTTTTCTGTCTTTTTACAAGCAGTGTCCAAATTATGACCTTTTACCCAAAGATAACAAAATTAAGATATGTCTCAACACTACAAAAAGGAGATATTTTTTGACTCGATATGGGGAATATCTTGTTAGCCAGGTAAAGGCTGGGACAGTTCAAGCAAGAACTCAGCCAGGATCCCTTAAGATCAGAGTATGTGTTAGCTTTCACCTAAATTACTGCAGGCTCCTCTCCCCCTTTTCCCAATAACACATTGTTTATAGCCAACTCTGCCATCAAACCTACCGTATTTAAAGGGATTATATTAACAAACATGTATTTAAGAATTTAAAAATTCACATACCTCAGAGCTTGTGTTGATATCTTTTGAGAGAGGGTAGGCTTCATAGAGATATATGCACAACTCTAGCTCCTTCAGTGGCTGCACCTGAGAGATTAAATTGACATGGAAAGAGATTACACAGCTTATTCCCATCTCCTCAGACATTCTCATAACCTACAAGTCGTCAAGACAAAACCAGGAGTTGGGATTGAGCAGCCTGTACCTATTTATTTTACAATAGCAACTGTGTTGGAGGACATAATTATTAAAAGCCCTTGGATGTGGCAGTTCTGCCAGTGTTTAACAAACTCATCTGCATTTCTCTTGCCATCCTGAGCCAAAGCCAAGTGAGTCCTAGAGCTTTTCCATGTCCAGTTATTCATGTCAGCATCCAAAATCTGAGCCTTTGAAGAGCTAATTTCTAAGAAGGCTGCTGTCAGTTATGAGAGATCTGATTCAATGCGGTAGAGTTCCCATCACAGTATGTCATTACTAACTCTTCTGTGCAGTAATGTTTGGAAATTGTTACATTTCTTTTTTTTTTTCTTTTTTTTTTTTAATTTACAATGTAGCATCTGTCATTGTGTGGCTGTTCATAATTGCTTGGGATTTTTACTATTTGTGCTTCTGTTTGTTATTTTCTGTTTCATTTTTCCCTATTCTTTGATTTTTTAATGCCTTTTGGCAAATTTAGCTAGCGTTCAACTTCACTTATTTCTGAAATTGTAAAACCAATGTTTAAAGCAAGGCAGAATTCCTTCCCTTTCCCAGTGTTGTTGGTGGTGGTTGTAAGTTCTATCAAAATTATGCTGCCTTCACAGTATTCTTCTTAAGAAAGGATACACACCATCTGAACTGACTGGATTTAATGGATTTAAATCTCACTGTCCGGAGATTTAATCTTATGTTTGGAGATTGGTTAATAAACAACAGTTATTATTCTACTTTTTAAACTTCCCTCACAGTAGTCCTATCTTTATTCAGTCCTCTGTTCCATATTCTGGGGGGTGATTTCCCATCTCCTTGTAAGTATGTAAAAGAATTTGTGCCCTTCACCCTTTCCTGGCCAATGCTGTAACTAAACATCAAGGACTGGGCACACGTTGGGGAAAAATTTACATTCCTTATGCTTATTCATCCTTATTATACACTGATGCTGATATTTTGGTCTGCATAGACACTCCGGTGTGAATTCAGCCACGCCAGAAATAGGAGCTGCCAATTACAATTGTTGGCTGGGACAACGGAGTAACTTTCAGACTTATGTTAAATTAAATTTGAAAATCAGCATTACCGGTCCCAGCATAAACAAAGGAAAGGGGAACAGGCTTTACTTTTTCTGCTTGCTGGGATTTGAGGTTGTACGAAAGTATTCCAATGTGATTGCTTACTGCAGTGGTAGTTCCAACACCTAACACACTCCAGATTTTTAAAACATTTGTAATGACAGAGGATCAGATCTATATCTTAGAAAAGACAAAAAGAGTCTTTCAATTGGATTCTAGTGAGCCATATTCTTAGCAGGCATAAAGTGGCCACACTCCAAAGAAATTAGCAGAGCTGCAAACATTGACACCAAATAAGGATGTGGTCATATCTGGATTTGGATGAATATTTTGATTTTATATTTTCCAGGCATCATGCAAGTCATTGGCTAACTGGTAACGTTTCTATTTGTATTTAAAAGGCACTTCACTATTTTTAGAAATTGTATTTATATATCCGTGTATAGAAAAATAGATGCAGAGTGGGAGGAGCGGCTACAATCTCCAGAAATGAAGAAAGAGAAATTCAGTTTTAGGTCAGCAACAGATTCCCTCTGCAACTTCATTAGCCTATTCCTAGGACTGTGCAAACCTGCGTAAAAGCCAAGCCTCAACACAGTGGCCCAAATAATTAAACATGCTAAAACTTGTTACTACTCTTTCTCCATCCTTTTTCTTCTTTAGCATCTTTGTCCGTGGCCAGCTGTTCCTGCAGAATGTAGGCTCTAGTTAATGTCTTTCTATTTTCAAGAATGCCAGGCAAGACAGCCTTCAAAGCCCAGGTGTTGATCTGGAAAACATGTAAGCGCAGGACTGGCTGTAACCTTACACACCGCTGAGGACCATGGAACTCAATCAGAATGTTCCACTGAGGTATATGCTTTAACTGTGAGCCTGCATAGGTACCTTGCAAGACTCCTGTTTGCTGCACTAAGACCTGGATTACACTGATTACATCCCGTTTGCAGCTTGTGATGAAAATTAACACTATAATTGTTCAATTTCTCTGAGGTGCTCACATATTCTCTCCAGTAACAAGAAGAAAAGAAGAGCAGAAAGAAAAGCAAACTCATCTTTGTTCTGGCTCTAAACAGAACTGGCAGATCTGGAAAGCAGACTACTGCAGACAGCCAAGTTGGTGCTTTTAGTCCTGCCTCTGCTATTTTTGTTCCTTATCACAGAGCTAGAGCACAGCAAGGCACAGCATTCACTGCCCAGCTCAGAGGCTCTGCTGTTGTGGACATTCACCTGAGGAAACAGGCCCCCAAGGTGAAGACCTTAGTGGGATGCACAGATTTGTCTCATTTCAAGAGGTGCTGCATAAGCAGCAAAATCACACGTGAGACAGGCAAATATTGACTTCAGGTTTGTTTGTATGGAACCTGATACGAATCCCCACAAAAAACTATTTATCAAATAGGCAATAATCCCATTATGAGTTCCTACTCCAGAGCCAATATTTGATTTTAATATTATGTGTACAGACACTTGTAAAACAAACAGACCTGTTTACGTTAGTCTCCAGGTTTCTGGATTCTATAACTGATGGTAAATCAGATGCACTGCTTTGCTCACTTTTGCCTTTCTGCAGCAAGATCATACAAAGCTTTTTGGAAAAGATTAAGAATTGAATCAAAAAGCACCAATTTTTTACTTTGAGGCTTGACTGGATGTGAAGCTGTGCATGAATAAAGAGGCCTCTGGCTTTTATAAGTGATACATGCAAAGTAGTTGTCATTACTTCTACCAGAAAACACCATAGATTTTACTCACATTTAACTCTGCTGTCACCCTTACATGAAGGGTGTTTTTTGCAACGAAATTTCCTTTGGAGACTGCAGTGCTCTTATTCAGAGGAAAACAACTCAAAGTCAGCCTGTAAATGATGTTTTAAAGAAGACAATTTCCTCATAAAACTTACTTTTCACACACAAGTTCATGCTCACATAGTTGGATTCAGCATCAGTGGTTACTTTCCAATATCTGGATGTTATTCTAGCCAGTACCTCAGCAAGATAATATTTTTCCTCTGCTAGCTGCCAATGTACTGTGCAGGGCTGGCTGCAAGGCTGAGGGAAGCGCAGAGGCTGTGGAATGTATTATAGTGTGTAGTCAGTGTTAAAGCTCCCATACAAAATTTCCAAAAAGCCTTTACCTGCAGATTTGTACCGAGCAACTCCATGGCACTGCAAGCATCTGCCTCCAAAAAATGCCCATGATCCAGGGCAATTTTACTCTCAAGATTTTCCTCTGAGTTCTTTCATGTCTGTATGAATCAGAAATAGTGTTTTCAAGCTAGTGGATTTACCTTGTGTAGATTAGGAGTCTTGTAATACTAATTTCTTCCACAGATTTCACTTGCAGTTTATCAGGTACATCTGTAGGCTCACCACAGCCTGGACAAATGGATTAGAAGATACAAAGAACATGATAGCAATTACCCACTATTTGTCCTGCTGGACTTGGTGTCTCCTCTATGTCATTCTTTCATACCTGGAGCCCCCCAGGGGAACTGATCAAACTCTCTGCTTTGAGCATAAATGTTTCTTTCCACACACTATATCCAATATACAGTATTAGGAAGCTTGTTTAGAAACTTAATCAAGGTTTCCACCACTCAAGTGAAGCAAAACAACATGCAAACTACAGAGTAAAGGGACACTGTTTTCTGCAACTTTTTTTTTTCTCTTCTATGCAAAGAAAACAAATAACATTCATGCAACTCTCCAACCTGCTTTATGTTTTCCAGCAGCAGTCTCCGATATGAATGCTCAGTGTTAGAGCCCCTGCCTATTTGGTGCCAGGGGCAGGAAGGAGGAGGAGGCAAAACCTATTGCTTTCAGCATGCTGAGGTGAGACACTGCAAGAGGAATGTCTTCATTCACGTGCTGGCAGGGCAGTAGCAAAGTCTGACTGCATAAAGTTCTCCTTGCTCCCTTTTAAAACTGCCTTTTTCTGTCTTCTCATTCCCTCTGCAAAACCAAACACACAGTCCATACCACAAACCCTACTTTGGATGCTCCTGCTGTAGGATTGTCTCTGCTGTCTTCTGGCCACCATGTGAGGTGCCTCAAACTATGAGCGAAGCTCTGCTTTCGCCATGATGAAGTGGTATTTTCCAGCCAACCTCCCTGTAATCTCATTTCTTCTTTTTGCGGTTTGGGAAGAATTATCTTGTCTTGGCTTTTAACTTCCTGGAAAGCAGCACATGTTTTCAGTGTTTCTAATTCTTCAAGATAAATATATCTATTGCTTCATCCATAGTTCCTACTTAATACTACTACTGTTTATATTATGGCTGGGACATACTCATCCTAGGCCATTTTTATTTCCAGGTTTCATTCCACATCCTTACCCAAAGAAGAGCCTGTAAATCCCACTTTATCAGAGTGATCAACAATGAATTCACATGCAGGCCTTTTTACATGCTTTTTACTTAAATTTATTGGTCTTGGACCTCAAAGTAAGTAACAACATTTTTCTTCTTGTGCAATAATAATGTTTAAAAGGATGTTAGAGCTAGACAGAACCATTGGAACAATTTCTGGGAGAAGGATTTCTGTTTGTAACCAGAAGATTATGCGTATCCCAAGGCGTTTGTAGGTTTGCATATTTGCAGTTATCAAAAGTCCATCAAAACCTTACAGCCTGCACCACTAAGACACAGAAAAGGCAGATGACAGAAAGAACTTTCCTCCCATTTTAGGAGTGAGGAAATGTATGCACAGGGAGACAATGCAACACTGGTGGGGTGGTAAAGCTGGACCGTGGATTCCTGTCTGTAACTTGCCCTGTGTCTTGCCCGTGAAAGTAATTCCCTTTCTTCAGTGTGTCTATATTTGTTTAGTGTCATGGTGCTGCTGTTGAAATATTGTTTCTTCCCATGCTCTGGCAAGCAAAGCCTTTCGTGTAAAGAATGTTGCAGGTTACCAGTATTCAGATCACAGCCCCCAGCTGGTAATCACTTTTTTTTTTCCCTTTGATTTGTTTGCAAACTTTAGTTTCTCTTTAGGCCCTCTCTGAGCAGTGTAAGTGGGTCGATGAGAACCGAACTCTCCAAACACCAGCGTCCTAATTAATGTGCAAAATTAAAGTGCTAATTGTGAAATGGCATGCGACTCAGCTGTCTCCATTCAAAGGCTCTTTATCAGTGTGCTTGAGGCATGCTTTTCTTTTGTCTTGAGAATGCAAAGGGAGACTGCACAAATCTGATAAAACGCTGGTAAACAGATACCTTCTATTACTAAGTTGGCCTAGATAGTTTTAACAAAACCACGTTAGGTAGCACCAATAAGGCTGTGGCACAGGCTGAATTGAGTATGTGAGCTGCTCTGGTAGTGTTACACA
>JAUBOD010000189.1:214415-236775 GCA_032353885.1 Nothura maculosa
CGCCTTGCCCTCAGCACTGCCTGAAATGGCAAGCTTCTACTAAAGTCTCTAAATAATTAGCAAGTCCATGTGCTTCAACTTTCTGCTCACAGCTGGAATTCAGGCTTCTGCCCCATTTGCTATTCAAACCATCCGGGGAGCTGAGGACAAATGGGAGGGAGATGAGGTGAGCTTCCTAAAGAAAGCCTGTCAAGGAGGTGAACAGAAAAAGACTGGGGTGGCTTTTCAGCAGGAACTGTCCTCACAGATAGGCAAGAACATTAAGTAAAAACAAAAGAAAAAAAAGAAAAAAAAGAGAAGAGAGGGAGAAGCTTCTGCACACTTTCCTTAATCTTCTTCTACATGACTTTGCCTGTGGCACTAGCCTGACTGGGCAGAGCCAAGCGTATGGTGTCATCTGGAATGTATTAGCATGTGGAGCATGGTGCACATATTTCCACGCAGAGCGGGTGGGATTCTGAGCAGGGTGACTACCACCCACTCCTGTATCCATGTACGGGCAAAAATTTCTGCTTTCAGTAATATGGATGGCATGGAGGAGAGGAGTGGGAGGGAGAAGAGTGGGAAGGAGGAGAGGGGGACGGCCCATTTTCCTGTCACTACTCTGCCCTACAGACCCTCACTGCAAACATCAACAAGTAGCTGCCATGTGGCTGGCAGAGGTTTCCTGGACCAGGGGAAGAGGCGGCTGGGTTCCCCACACCTCCTCTTCCAGCAGTCAGCAAATGCTGGTTCCACTCACAGCAAGCATGCTGTGGGACACACTGCACAAAACATCTGCTATTGCCCTTACTCTTAAGGTATGCAAGCCTAGGCTGGGCTTTGCTTTGACCTAATACACTGGCTAGACCCTGTGAAGAGCTTTGCATCAGCAGCTCTGAGCTCCCTGGGGCCTCTGTTAGCATGACAGATCGCCATGGGCATTTCGCTATCAGAACAGAACAGCTTGCCACAAGTATTTTTTTAAAAGCCTGTTGGTGGAGAAGATAAACCTAAATGTTCTTCACATCCTTTCATTTGGTAGTAAATTGTGTCGCTCTTCCAAATGTGCAGTCTGTTTCAGGAACAAAGTGTGTGCAGTGCCATCAAAATGCAGCCTGACCTCTTTACGTGTCAAAACACATTTGTTTCTCTCCTGAGGTACAGTTTCGAGAAAGTGACTTTATGGAATTGGAAATCAATAGTGCTTGTCAAAACTAGACTGTCTGGTCTATGGGATATACAAACATTTTGAACTAGATTGTGGCTTTATGTACTTGTTGAGAACTAATATGCTAAATTACCATTCCAAGTATTTCCCCAAATTCTTCTCACAGTTTTCCCCAAGTCATGAAAACTTTTAACTCAGGATGATGAGAAGCTTCATGAAAAGATGCCTAAATCGCATAAGAAAACTTTTCACTATGATGAAAATGACACAGGAACCCTGAAATGATTCACTTGGACATTTTCCCCAATGCAAATTCCATTTTTCCCAGGAAATATTCTGTTTTGGACACTGAAATGGCATTTTGTCAAGCAGCTCTAGAAAACCTAGGCTCATGTTCATCCCCACAGCAGCACTCCACAGGTGTTCTTACAGCTGAAGGGCTGCTTCTGCTGGCCCTTTGCAGCGGTCCTGACAGCCTATGCCAGCCTGCAAAGCAGCCCCATGCAGCACAGTGCATCCCTGGGGAGTGATCACGACAGTTATCAGAGCACAGCAGCAGGTTTGCTGGCAACTTGACAGGAGAGAGTAAAACATTTCTTTCTCTTTCAGAGATGAGTTTTCCGAGATGCTTAAAAATATTTTTCTCTCAGTGTGCTATCTGGCCGAGTTCCAGCAGGCAGGCTGGCTCTGGCAGCATGTGACACCATGCAGACCAGCACGAGTCTCCTTGCATGCCCTTGCAAAAACCCTGAACAAAAATCATTTCCTTGCTCTCTGCTCTCTCTCTCTGGCAAGACTGTGCACTTTTTCCCTCACACGTATCGCTCTGGCATCAAACAGGGGAACAGACTGCCATCTGAGACGGGAAAATTTCCCCTAGAAGGGGTTAACAAATTTAGCTTGCCAGAAAAATGGCTGTGGACGTGTCCGCTAATCTTAGCTCCTGCTGCGCTGGGCTGCACAGTTAAGTGCTGGCCACGTGCTCTAGGTGTGCCGTGAAGATATCAGACTACATATGCCACAGAAATCCCAGGAGATTGCATCACATGACGGAGTTTCCTTGGGAACCCATCTTTGCACTTGGGGAATCCCACACAGCTTTCCTTGTATTAACCCCTTTTATTCCCAGCTACCACAGTCTTCCTCTGTCAAAGCACACCATACTTATGGGAGCAGCTCAGAGAACTAGTGAATGGAGCCACTCCTCTATCTCTATAATCTCAGCCTTGCCCTTCAGCTGCCCTCAGGAAAGCTAGTCCAGTCCTGGCTCTCTCCAAAAAGCCTCTCCCCCAGGAGGCTTCTCAGCAGTTCCCTGTGCAAAGCGCAGAGTGATTTTTTTTCCTCTTTAATGCTGCCTTGAGCCTTAATGGAGTTAAGCAGTGTTTCTAAGTATCTGTCAGATGATGCTGGCAGCAGAAACTGCAAATATTTTAGACATAAAGCAACTACACAAGGAACAAGACTACCTAAAATTGCCATCAAACCATAAGGAAGAGAATGCAACACTTGAAATCACTCTGCAATCTGCAAAACATTAGACTAATCACAATGTCAATTGAATGCAACAATATCGTATGAATTCCCTTGTCACATTTGGTTTGTTTACAGGTTGCTAATGAAACCTGATTCTACTCCTTGGTGCAAATCAGCTTTGTTTATAATAATAATAAAAGGATTTTTTTTTGTACAGCCATCAGTTTGAGAGATAAAAGTATGGAAATAAAACATTGACTCTATTGCACAACTCTTCCAGTAATCCCATTATTAGGGAAAAAAAAATATTTTGCATGGGAGCTCAGATATTCCATCTGACTACAGAATTCAAGATTTAGGAACTGTCATTCAAAGACACTTAAGGAAGGACTTATCCCAGCCTCTTTACATTGCTCCAATATACAGGGAAGCTTAGGAGGTAATCAGGAGCCGGATAAGCAAAGTGGACCATTGCAGTGGAAAGTCCTAGGAACATCTATGTAGAATACAGAACACTTAAGTCTTCAACACTTAACAATTGCTAAAGAACTTAAGAACACTTAAGTTCTTCAACAGAGCCCTTGAATAATATGTTCATATGACCAGGCTAGAACAGGCATGGACTAGAAATGAGAATCTGACATAGAGAGACCAGGGGACTGACGAAAAAAATTATTCTTTTAATGTTCTGAAAAAATCATGTGGATCAGGTATCCGAATAGACATTTAGTGCTGGTTTCCATAGCTACCCATTGCAAAATAGAGAGAAAGCAAAGCAAAAGTAATTGAAAATACTAGTGTTGGCATCAACGAAAATATCAAGATAAAAGCCATGCTAAATATGGGCACAAAGGCAAAGAAAATGAGGCAGAAAAAATGGAAGAATAAGAAAGCACTGATGTTTCCTTTTCCCCTTCAGCCTTTAGAAAGGAAACTTTAGCCTTTCAGTTGGGAAAAGCACCAGTAATGTGTATGAGAATTCACAGCCCCAAATAGGTAACTCTCCAGATTGCTTGATGCTAGCGCCTTAGGTTCTGGGAGTTATATGCATGCATGAAGCTAGATTGCTCTGGTGCTTGAGTTTGTGAGGGTTTTTTTGTTTGTTTGTTTGTTTTTGCTATGATCAAAAGTTGCCTTGATAGTTGTCATACTTTCCTATGGATGACCACCCAAGAGATCCAAATGGAAGTGGTGGGAAGACTGCCATTTGCATCAGCTATGCCTTCCCCAACAACCTCCCCTGTGCAGTCCCCCAAGGGAAGTTTCTATCGGTAGGAGTACAATATAGACTATAATTTAAAATCTATTATCTCTGAACATCACTAAAGCACATAAACTTAAGTGGCCCTTGCAATACTGCAGTAAGTTCCTGTTCCCAGTTATTCCTATAAATCAACCAAGATAGGTTGGGACTCGATCGATGGAAAAAAATTACACCACAACATTAGATTTCATCATACACGACTTGAGCTATTACTTTTCTGTCTTGTGGTATGAAGAATCATGAAAATTAATAGCCTCTTTGTGCCCAAATGAAGTGTTTATAGGACAGTATTACCTATCCTGTATTTCTTGCTTAAAATCATCAATTAATTTCTTTGCACTTACTACTGGTCAATCGTTTTTTAAAATTGCTATGGTTCCAAAAATACCGGAACATAATGGGATTTTTTTTGTTTTATAGTCTGCTTCTCCAGAAACCTTGTCCTAACGCCCTTCCCATAAAAATGTTCTAACCATTACACTTTGTGCAGTGCATCTGCACAGAGGTTGGCTGGGTTTTAACTTTGGCCAACATTCAGGAGACACTCCAATGTCCGGATAGAATGGGCTAGGTCTGTCATCGTCATGATGCAGGAAATGCATCAACATAAATTAACTCTGAGGACATGACTCTCTATGGCATTTGTTAATTCCTATGCCTAGGTATACCCTGTGAATTGAAAAATCACACTGCTCTCACATTCCCTTCTTCAAAACACCCAAAACAATATTAATATAAGGAACAGCACCAAAAAGTGATCGCCTTATCATCACCATGCATCTTTAATAGCTGTTCTTCAGATCTTGAGCAGCCCCAAACTTCCTAAGATCCTAGATCCAGTAGATCTAGCTGAGCTCTTCAAAACAAACAAGACTGATAAAGCAAAATAGGCACAAGCTTCATGAAAGCAAGTGGCATTAATATCATTTTCATACCAATAGTACAGGTGACCTAGGAAATACAGCTGGAGTACTACAGGCATGTGAGTCATCTCAGAGCTAAGAGAGAACCGGCACACAAGGAACAGAAATTGCACAAGGCAATAGGCACAGTGAGCCAGCTAAGAGCAAAGAGGGACTCACAGCTGCAGTACTGCAAGCTGAGCAGTACATCAGCTACTTCACGCATTATGTGTCTCTTATGCTAGTAGAGTTGCCCATAAAGATGTGACTAAGGATACATGCAATCTAATCTCCTCTGCACTGTTATTCTAACTGCTTAGTTAGGGCTTTAGATTCAGTTTTACGGGTTTAGATTTAGTTTAGGGCTGATTATCGTCGTGCAAGTGCCTCGAAGACAATCAAGCTGGACATACTGACCGACTCCCTTGGAGCCAGAGCATCTTGTATTTATGGTGGGCTTTTCGCTCTCTTAGGCAGCTTCAGCAGCTAGAATACGAAATGAGAGTAAGTTGCAAACAATTCTCACTACCCACACAGTTGGTCTTGGGGAAACAGTCTGATATAAGCTGGAGCAGTATGGGCACAAGCTGTCTTAATGTGTGTGTTCCTAGGAATTAGTTCTTCCATGCTTCAGAGCACTTAGCATGGTCTACTGTATACTATCCAGAGAATACAGGGTGGCAGCCTTGTAAAGGGCACTGGACTGACACAGATTTTACTAAACATTTAATTCCCTCAGCTTTGGTGATAAAGCAAGCTAAGGACTCAAGCTGTGACTTTATATTGCAAATATTTATCTGTGTCATAAAATGCCTTTGACAATATGTGCCAAGTAACTGGGTATTTGTAGCCTTGTAAAAGAGAAGCCAGATGTCCTACATTTTGTTCTGTGGTCTGCCTGCTCAACGGCTAGCTGGCACGCTTTAAGTTAACCCACCTGTGCAATTGTATGGGTGAATTATTTATGCAGATGCAATGAGTCGACAGTATTTCACCTCTGAGGACTTTACTACCTTGCTGTAAATCCATGTCACGATAAACGCAGTCGAGAGGCAATGAGGGTGCCAGAACAATAACTACCATCAGAGAAAAGCAAGCTGTGGGTGTCTGGAGCACCAGGCGGCAGGTGCCCGGCAGGGAGCCAGCTCTCAGCAGGCGCAGAGCTCTCAGCGCTCCCCAAACACTGCTGAAACTGAGGGGTGGATCTGGCCCCTTGATCATCACTGTGGGCTTCATGACTGAACCCTGCTGCAGATGAAAGGGGCCTCCTAAAGCGCCTGCGGCTGCTGCAATAACGAGCCAGGGAAAGCCAGGACTCCTGAGTGCGCTGTGGCAGCTCTGTAGAGCAGACTGCTCTCAGGCAGCCTGGAGTTAGCTCCGTTTCCCTTAGCACTTCTGGTGTGATGCAAGGGGTTTCTTACTTTACTCAGTAGCCTGAAAGATGCTGATGTATACGAACAAAGCAAGATTAATGCTCACATGACAAATTCTGCACTTAGAGAATCCTGTTCCAGCTATCAGTCTCGCTATGGACTTCATACAAGTCACAAAATGCAGAGGCATTTTGACTCCTGAAACACATTCTTTATCTTTGCACTCTTAAAAACAACATCATACACTGACCTGCTTCTAAGTGGCAAAAGCTCTGCCTCACTCACTTTGGTTTCCCAGTCAAATATTTCCTTGTACCTTGGAAGTTCTAGAACTAAATTTGTTCATATAAATGGTAGAGGCCGTGGTATGAGACACAGTAAGGGAAAAAAAGACAGCAGTGGAAGGTACCTGACAAGCTACAGGAAAAAAAAAAAGGATTTTTGATACAGTTACTTTTGGAGGTGCACATTTTCCTTAGAAACGGCAGAAATTAAAATTTTCATATTTTTATAAATTCCAAAAAGGAAAAAATTATCCAGAGCAACAAAGTCCAGACTGTCCATTTGCCTTAGCTAGAATGGCATTTTAATGAAATGAAAAATTGTCTTCTCATTTCAAACCTCTCAAAATTTTCAAATTATTTTGGCATTAAAAAGTAGATTTCCTCTTGAAAGATTCTTCTGAAACAAAACCCCCAAACTTTCCACTTTGAAAATGTCACAACAGGATGCTTTGACACTAAGGCACTTTGCCTCTTTTGTGTATATGTGAAATGTTGTCAGAATTGGCATGTATTTCCAAAACATGTCAGTTTTAACAAAGACAGGAGCTTTTGCTATAACATACAGTAACAGCGAGAGAGAGAAAAAATAAAAATCCCAGCCTCTTCACTCAGCTTGTGTCAGAAAGAAAAGCATCCCTATCCTACAGCATTTGTGCCATAGGAACCAGGCCAGGCACAGCCTCCCCACCTATCCCTTCCTCATGCCATTCCAGCAACTCTGCCAGTTCCAGGCTTCCGACAGAGAGCAGGAACTCTCGGGAAACGACGTGGATGGCTTGGCCTTGGCAAGTCAGAGCAGCCCTGGCACAGCACTGGCCTGCTGCTCCCCCATGGATGGAGAAACCCCATCAACTGGCAGCTAATGACAATCCCAAAGTGGAGTATTTGTGTCCACTGATAATCAATTGAGGGAAATGTGACAAAATGGAAAATACTGTACTGCATTCAGCACATTGCCTTTGGGAAAGCAGTGCCCCAGCTCCCATGCTCTGGGACCCAAACACACCAAGCCAAGACGACCACTTCTCTGCTCATGGTTTCACTCTGGAGAATCTCATCTGGGCTGCTCACTCTGAAGCACAGCACGAGGGCAGCTTAATGTCTGCATGATAAGGACATGGGTAGATGGCAGGTATGGCCACACAAGAAGCTTGATCTATTTCTCATCTTGGAAGACTGTTAATCCTTTCAGCAACCATTTTCTTCTGTTTGTAAAGCAAAAAAGGAACACTAACTCCATAAAGATCAATTACAGTGTTTACACAGAACAAGAATTTCATATATAGAATATTAGTACGAGCTCAGCACCTTCCGTTTTGTAGATGGAAACAGGCTCAGTCTGGAACACAGGCAGAGAGCTGATAACTGCCTGCAGAATGGCATTGGCATGTAAACATACCTAGTGTATTTAGCAACTCAGTACAGTCTGAGAATTTTGACCTGGAGTAGCCCCTCATCTCAGTCTGTAATGCTCCCTTTTTAAAAAAAATCATCTTATTATTACTTCATGTTAGTAACAGTACAACCAAGTCAGTTTGCTCTGTACAAGAATTGCTTCAGCATGAAGCTCCCAAAGGCATTTTGTGGAACTCAAAACTGTAAATTCTGTGCTGTAAAGGGATGTAGCAACAAGATTGTTCTAAAGATTTAGCATCAAGATTGTGCTAAACCCTGATTTGAGCTTCTACTTCATCTCCTCGTTTCCCACCCACTCTTTCCTCTTCCTTATGTCACATTTGTTTTACATTTAGGAGTTAGAGAAATTTCAAGTTTTGCAAATGTAATAACTTTCCCTCTAGAATACAGAGTTTCCCCTGGCAACTGTATCAGCTCCTGATTCAAAAATGTATTTACACAACCTCTAAATAGGGAAAGGTGAACAGCTGTAATGTAGATAGAACACATTCTACATGAGCTGGGATTTTCTTCTAAGACTTGGAAGCTAGAAACCACTTATTTTTCCCCCTCTTTTGCTCTCTCTCTCTCTTTTTTTTTTTCTTTTTTTTTTCCCCCTCCTTCTTTCTAGTAATAGGACTTGAAGTCTTTTATAATCCCATGAATGATTCCAGGAACTCTAAGGCGTGGGCCTGTCATGGCTAATACTAAACATGACCTGTCACTGCTCTCTTCAAATTAGCAGCACCTGCTGTCATTTCAGCAGAGAAACAACATAAGGTATATCATGCAGTCACCTTCCTTGAGGGGAGTTTTGTCCCTAATCAGCCGCCTTGCAGGGCTGCAAGGAGAATGGCAGCAGCCCTTGCTGCTGATATCATGAGCTGAGGGGAAGAAAATCTGCCCCTGCAGAAGCAGGATCTCCCTGATCATCTTTGTCCTCTCACAGACATCATCTGTTACTTTCTGGAGGCTACCAGAAGTCACTTATGGGCAACCTACCCCATGGGAAAGGAAGACATGGCACTGAAGTTAAAAACATAAGCAGTTCCCTAAAGCCAGTGCAGTAGTCTCCATAATTGAAACGTCCAACAATGGCTCTGATGAGATTTGGTTAATTTGGTCTCCTTTGGTTAATAAAGCCATCAGGTATTCAGAGGGAGGGAGTGATAATGGAGTGGTATTCCATTTAAGACACCAACCAATCTGTCCCAGCAATAAGGCACTGCTATGATTTATCTCACTACAAAATGGACACACTCTAGGCTGCAAATCAAACACACAAGTCATTTCAGCAAGAGCTTATCCCAGAGAACGTGGAACTACGAGTAGAGAAGGTGCATGAAAATTGCAAACCTTTATAAAGCTACAAGTGAGCTGAAACATGTGTTCCAGTGTAACTTACCACTTTTCCTGTGTATCTTCAGCTTTTCCTCCTCTGTGGAGTCAGAGCAGCACTGAGATGAGGGAGCTGCCTGTGAAGGAGCGAGCTCTGCAACTGTGACCTCTTCCAGGGCCTACCCTGATTAACTGCAACAAGGAAAAGCATTAATGAAACTGCACTGCTGCCAGGATGTGAGCTACAAGAGGCTACACAGCATTACAAAGAGCTGATTGCTCAGAAATCTTTATAAAACCCGAGCTGGCAGCTCTAGGGAACACCAGACAGCATGGAAAAAATACCTGAGTAAGCAAGTGTAGCAATATAGAAGTGTGTAGAATATATACAGAGTATGTATGGAATCAGAGGCCACATTAGCTCTTACGTGCATCTTTGGTAGTTACAAACTTCTTCAGTAACAGTCAGTCTGCTCATCTTACAGCTGTTGCAGGAACTGCAAAGCAGTCCAGACTATGTTTAAGATACTGTTGCATCTTTCAGCATGGGTTTCTTCACTCTGTCTTTCCCCCTTCCTGTTCTCTCTAACCCAGCAGAGAGCGGTTGTCACCTACTCCCGCTAGCTCTGCATGCCAAGACTCCTTGAAAATGCACCCAGTGCCCCTGCTGCCATAATGTTCTGTGCTAGCCAGGCCTAGCACTAGTGAGAGCACCTGATATGATAATTGCACACGGGTGAATTGGAAACTGCTCTGAAGGAAAAAACAGATGAAACGCAGGAGAGGGGAAAAACGGGAGCATTCACAGTTGCTCTGCTTACAAAGGCAGCATTGCTTTGAGAAGAAGTTCTGCTATTTTGGAGGCCATAAATCAATCAGAATTGCTCTGCTCAACACCAAGTTTATAATAGAATACGCACACATCTAGGATCTTTGGGTTCAAGTCACCATGGCAACTCCTAGCCTCAAATGGCTGCAGATGGTCCACGTTACCTTTCCCATTGATCCTCATCTTTTTGTGAACGTGGTTTACTTGGTGCTTCATGACAGATGAAAACCTGAACATGCTGTACTTGCCTTAATGTCTGTACTTGTTCCTCACGGCAAATATAAGTATGTACAAGTGCTTGCTGCCTTTGTGAAATTAATCCAGTCAGATTTTAATTGAGCACTTTATTTAGTGTGACGTTATTATTCAACATGTGCATTAAAAAATGCATTCAGGATTTACACTTTTATAGCGCCTTTGAGGCAACAGCCATAAAGCTGTTGAGACATATGTATGAATACAGGTGGGTGGAAGCCAGAATTCCCCATTCCGTGGCAATTATGAAATGTCAAAATAATATTTGTTCCATCTGGATATGAAAATGTGCTATTTGGGGAATTTCCTGTTGAACTGGGGCTTTATGACTGCCAGAAGCAAATCTGACATTCTGCTCTTTCTTCTATATATATATTATATATATATATATATATATATTTAAAGCAAGGTAAACAGATGAGGCACAGGTTGAGTTTCAGAGCTACTGAAAAGATTTCTGGGATATTGAGAAACTGAAAGTCTGATACTGCTATTTTGACTTGAGGTCCTAGGTTTTTCAAACTCCTATCTGTGGAACTGTGGCTTTACAGTATTCCAAACCAGTTTTCTGCAGCTCTGCTTCTCTGTTTCTATCGCATTTCATGAGAGTGAAATGGTCCCCTAAAGCAGGTAAATTCTGAGAAGTTCTACTGAAACAGTCCTTGGTAAGCCATGTTCTCGTGATCTGACTAAGGTTACCAATAATTGTGCTTGAAAGCACGTTCTTTAGAAGGGTAACCTTGATCACAGCAATGTGGTATGACCTCTCTAAGGACAACACAAACAGTGAGTCGATGGCTAAGCTTTGCTGAGAGTTCACAGATCCTGCTCACAGTGTCCCTAATTGACTTTCTATATCTGCAGAGAGGAAGCAAGTATCATTATTGCTTTCTGCCAGCCACACAGTATTTGCCATGGAGACAGTAGGAGAGACAGGCTCTGGCTCTGAGGCTAAACTGAGCCTACCCTATGTATCTTAATTTCCATTGACTGATTTCCGGGTCGTGTTTTTGGCTGACTGGTTCCAGAGACAACATTTATGCTTAGAGTGTGTTGCAAAACACATTGCAAAACATCAGTAAGAGAGCCCCAAAATGAGGAGAAGGTGTGAGCTGACAAGAACCAATTTGTCCTACAGAGGCTCTGCAGCAATAGCAAGCAAGGAAGCAAGCGACAGCAAGTCAAGCATATGTCCATATTTATCTTCTCTGTCACTGGTGGGCATTTCTAGCTAAGTGTATCTAAGCCCTTTTTATAAGGTCTTATTTTAGCCTGCCTTAGACGATTTTTGCCTCTTCTGTGGCTAAAATAAAATAAATTTTTGAAAGACTGTTAGGCTTTTCTCAGAACATTTTTAAGGAATCCTTGGTTTACATTTAGCTTGTAATGCAAATGAAATTTAGACACACTCTGTGGTATTTTCCACTTTTTCACTCTTCTCCTGCTCACCACTCACTCCCTCACAGTTGCCTTTAAGCATACATTTCCCACCGCTAAAACCTATGCTTTGAGATAATTTAAACTCAGTTTAAACGGTTTAAAAATAAAACTGCCCTGTACGTACATATAAATCATAAACCCATTCCTTTAGGCACTTGGAAGACACCCTTGCCCCCACTTAGTTACAGTTGACAAAGAGGTCTGAAAGGCTGTGCCATTTCTACTCTAGCCTTCCCTGTACTTGCCATGGATATGACAGATATATGCATAAAAACACTATCCTGCCACTCAAAGTTTCTTCAAAGAGGAAACTTTCTCGTAAGAGCCAGCAACTGTAGGAGACCTGCTTTCAGATCCTGGCCACATGGTTTCTACATGATTTTGGACCATTCCCTTTACTTCTCTAACCTTGTTTCTAAGTAGGAAAGTCCAAAGAGGAATTGCTCTTTTCTTCTATGCCCTCTTGGCCTTTGAGAGCTGGCTGTTTCGAAAGTCAGTGCTTTCAGGTTGGTTAATTTTACCAACCAGATGAGCACCCTGAACAGCAAGCAAGAAAGAAATCCAGAAGCCCTTGGCCAGTTATGAAAAGGGTGGCGTAAAAGCAGCACAGGGCAGGCAATGTGGTATAGAGTCCTGGAGCTAAAAACAAGAGGTGATACAAAAGCTGGAATTGAGACAGAAACAATTCCAATGCAAACTGATAGCAGAGATAGAGACACAGATAGAGGAGCACAGGGAACAGAGTAAGAGCAGAAGAGAAGCATGGGTCCTGAGTACTACAGACAATGCAAGTGCAAGGTCTTTGTGCAAACCACATTAGGGAATTCACAGCACTTTGCCTGAGCTCTCCAAACCGTCATGCATTTAGCAGTTACTTTCCCATGAGTATTTGCTGACTCTCCTTCAACTCATTGGAACAATTAACCTTTATGAAAATATAATAAGCTACGAATAGAAACAGAAAACACAGAATGTTACAGTAAAGGTGAGGCAGGATCAGATAAGGCAGACAGCCATTCTTCTCTGGGGATGTGCTCCCTGTTATAGAAAGGGCTAGCGGTTAGAGGAGAAAAATCCACAAAGAAAACCTCAAAAATCATTTTAAAAAAGGACTGAATGCACAATTTAGAGCCTGTTTTTGGCCTCTTTGTGACTTTATGATGTGCCCACATAATAGCTAGGTCAGTCCTCCAGCTTTAAAAGAGGAGAGAGTGAATTTGCTTACTACCACATACACTAATGACTGACTGACAAAGGCCAAAAGAAAGAGAAGGAAGTAGGCTGCTGGCAGATGACCTGCTAACCTTGATATTAATTAAGTTCAGCAAGATAAAGACGGCAGGTTTCATTTGTGAATGGTGAGCCAACAAAATCCTCTATTTCTTTTAAATTGTATGGAGGCAAGAGAGGCAGGATGTGCTCTTCTGCTTCAGGAGGAGTGAAAATGTATTCCGCAGTTAGTGGCATCACAATGGAGCAGAGGATATTGAAAATACCAGAATTTGATCTGACTTCCTGAAGAGTGAAATATTTTGGTGATAGCATGCAATGAACCTGCACACAGATCTGCAAGAAAAGCTGCTTTTATTTGTATCTTGTCATTTTCCGCATTTTCTAATATTGTCTGAGATGAAAAGTAAAATTCATAGTGTAGCCAGAAGCTGGAGAAAACCAAACTTCACTATTAGGGCTCATCTAGCATGATCTAAGCCTCAAGAACCTCAAAGGCATGGACAAGTATTACCTCTCACAAATCATCCGTTATGTGGTGCTTGACCCAAGCCTTCCTGCTTCCCCTGGGAGAACTCCTCACATCCAAACTAGAGCTGTGTAATTTGAGAATTTGTGTAATGAACCAGAAAGGGGTTTATCCTGAGAGAGCAAGTCCAGCTGCTGGAACTACAGCATCTTCTGGAAGTTTTCTGCTATTCACACCATAAGACTGAGACAGACACAGCAAAGCGTTATGTCGAATTCACACTGTTGCAAATCTAAAGGAAGGCAGAAACATGTTCTCAGCTTTTACTATAGATGGTCCCATGTACAGCCTGATGTTATTCTAGCAGAATAAAAAAAACGTCCCAACAGTTTGGCAATTTCCATTCCCAGCTGGAAACATGTGCTCTGACAAACCGATCTTGGGGCTGCAGAACCTACTGCCAGTTCCTAGAAGGAACAGAGCATATTCATAAAATAAGGGAGGGTTTCTATTTTACCTCAAAAGGGCAAACATTAGCACTGCAACAACTCTGCAAGGCTATCACTGCATCATCAGAGAGACAAGCAGTGACTTCCAAAGAAATGGCATAAATCCTCTTGGAACAGCATCTTGTATTTCACAAATTGCAGTCAGATGGTTTCCAATACCATTATCAAAGAGAAGAATGTTTGGCAGCCTACAGACCCACTGCCAGGATTTCTCTCACAAAATGCTTTTGGGTTTCACAGTGCAGTTTGTTTCTTTCTGCTTCCTCTGCTCCCCAGTCAGCCCCCAGTTGCAGGAAGGCTCCCTCACTGCCCTGCTATAAACTGCCTCTCCTACACACAAGCAAGCAGCGCTCAAGATTCTGCAGCCTATTAAGACCTTGTTTATTCTCTCATATGTGCTGAATTTCAAGAGGTAATAACTCCTCTTTGCCTCAGCTATACGCACACTTTGTTTCCTTTTCTGCTGTTGAAAACTTAAATTTCAGAAAAAGAGAATCTGCAGATTCATTCACAGAAGAGATTGTGGGTTTATTTTTCATCTTTGGCCTCACTGCCTGGAAAATTATGAGTTAAACTTTCTGCTGAGGGCGGTGGGGTTGCAAGCATATACTGTTTTCCACTGCTAGCAGTTAGAGATACAAACGTAGCTGGTACAAAACCTTTGTGTATGGGCAATTGCTAGGACATATTCTGGTAAATGTCAACAACCCTGCTTTGCCAGAGCTCACCCTTTAGGCTCAGTCCAGAGGGCTTTTGGGGCTGCGCTGACCACACTGTGGGGTGAACAGACTGGGTTACATAATGAGTTTAGCTCATTCACTACTCTATCTCACACCATGCTGGGCACCAGGAGGCACTCAAACTTTTAAACAGTGGTTTTGATGGGGATATGCAGATTCTAATGGGGAATGCAAATTCTAAGGGGTTTGTGAATCAAGGTACAAATAAAATTATTCACAAACTTATGAATTATTCTGTCCCTGAATCTGCCTATTTACAGTTGTCCTCACATTTTAAAAAAAAAAAATCCTCCCAAATATACCTAATTGCATCATCCTCAGAGCGAAGACTGTCCTAGCCGTGTTGCACACAGCCCTGGACACACACAGAGGCAGTTTTAGGCCTTCTATAGACACCGTTACTCCACCTACATGCACTATTTCTCACAAGAGAAATCAGAACCTGGATGAAAAATTGTATCAGTCTGGACGGCAACAGCAATGTCACCTGTGATGCTGTCTACCAGAGAGTAAACATTTGGCAGAAGGGGTAGCTCAACTTTCTTGACTAACTGAAATTAACCATGACTGAAGTTTTACTCTTCTACCACTGACAAACACAGCAATAACTTTTTATTCTCTCCTTCATTTCAGTGAGAAGTTCTGCACAAACGTCAATAAAAATAAATAGCTCATGGAAACAGTGTCTTTGACCATCTGGTTCTCTGTTCCTATGAAAAAAAGCTACATGACCTGAAGAAGCAGCCAACAAATAAGACGGCCATGTAAAATTTTCCCAGAGGCACTGGTCACTACTTAATGTAAAAGTACTGGCTATCTCCTCAGAGTGCAAACCACTCTGGAAGAAAAATACAATAGTAATTTGCACTTTAGTCACTCTCATCCTCTGCTTTTTATATCAGACACCTCTTTAATGAGAACTCTGTGATAATGAAATTTCACTTGGGGAAAATTGATTTTGCTATTAAAAAGTGACTCTAAAGTAAGTAGGATTGGACACAGTTATAGGTGTGAAAGACTAAAGCAGAAAATAAAATATATCTGAATATAATCATATTATGGTTTTCTATTAGAACTTAAATTGTGTTGAATATAGTAGCTTTGAAGAATGTACTTCCTAATCCTAAACCTGAAAAGGACTTATCTTGTAGCATAATATTAAAAGTATCTTAAGGACTTGGAACTTCTGCACTCACAAGCTGACACCTAAAATCTAGGACAAAGCATCTTTCCAGCACTAAGTTCAAGTGAATGCTAATAAAATCCTGGAGGATGCAAATCACATCTAGAAAGAGCTGTGGGTGCCGAAGGCAAGCAGGGCCTGCGTCATCGCTCCTGGACCGAGCTGCGTTGGAAGCAGAGAGATGACTAGCAGTGTCCCCAGGATGCACGTGATGCAGACGCCTGCCAACACAGCACCACGCTGTCAGCAGCACAGCCCCGCCAGCCACACTGTCCTCACAGCCCAGGGTGTATGTGCCATCCCTATCCACGGGACAGGAGAGAAAAGCAGCCCAACACCTGCACGGTCAGGGAGGACTCAGGAACCAAATTCACTTTTTCTGAGACCTAATGGTAATGCCTTCCCTGCTTTGGCTCTTTCAGTTCATGGAATAACCACTGTGCTATCTCACATGCAATACAGGAGCAGTAAAGGTCACAAGATCAGCCCAGATTGATTCTTTTCCTTAATAAATAAATAAAGGGCATCTCAGACTGTCTATTTCTTTACCTCACCACATTAGCTCCCTAACTGCCCAGTAAATCTGGAAGAGAATAACATTACTTACCATTGATGGTGTTAGCAGGAAAAATGTAGTGTTGGCAAATAATATTATTTTCCATTTACAAATTTGTTTTTGCACATAGATTGTACACAGACCAGACAAATAAACTGCATGTTCCTAAAGCACTTTTCACTAAGGCCCTCGAAGTGCTTTAAGGAAGTGGTTGCTTAGTGCCCCCACCTGTGAGCCCTAAGAAGGCAGCAGCCATCCTTTCCTTACTAAATGCTCTACTCAGGTGTTTTAGTTTTTCTTTTTTACTGCTCATCCTATTCCACATATCATGCAGAAGAAACACAAGCTTAAGGCTAGCCTAAAAAAGCTACTACCTACTGCTTACTTGTGGAGTGCAGGTCCTGACGCAACAGGACAACATTTTGGCTCAAGTTGCCGAACAGTCTTTGGATGCCTTGCCCATAAAACAAAAATGCAAAATGTTCCACGTGGACTGGCAGCTGCCAACAGGCATGCAAGTCCATGGGACCAGACCATGGCCAGCCTGCAGAAACACCTTTAAAACTATTGAGGTAGACAGGGGGTCCTCAGCACCAGTTGTTTCAGGCTATTGTGCTGCCAGAGCTCACGTTCTTCTCACCCTGCACACGAGGTGTCCTCCACTCCCCACAGGCAGGCAGCTCCCCACTGCCTCCTCATCCCAAAAGCCCTGATGCCCGTCCGGGTGAATCGTTCCATGTGGGCACCTCAGACACAGCCAGCAGGAAAGTGTCAGTCTCTTCAGGTGTGGTTGCAGCAATGTGTATTTTGACTCCTCCTGACTCCCCCTGGTCATTCAGATGCTTAGCCCTCCATCCTACCCAAAAGCACGTATTTTGATTCCAGAAAACAATACTTTAAACTGGAAATAAACATATGTCTTTTAACTCAACAGCATTGTGGAGGATTCCTTGTAAAGACTCCAATAGACTTGTAAACCCCAGAGTTTATTGGTATAGATGGCCACATAACTGAAGTATTATCTTAGCAGAAATGGCTTCAGGAACATAGATGGATTTCTACACAGTGAAATTGTACAATCAATCATAGGATTCAGCGGCAGAAAGCAAAGCCTTGTTGATATATTTCTGCCTTTTTTAGAAAGACATTTTAAACAGTTGCTTTCCATCTTAGCTGTCATGAGTCTGGAAATGGTGACGCAAACGCTTTCCTGGCCCAGTCAGGGCCCGTCTCATTCCAAGGAGGGCCCCGTTTTCTGTGGTGGGGTAGGGCTCCTTGTGCAAATGCGCACATCATAGAAAGAGTTACTCAGAGCCTTGCTGCTTGTGGGTAGGAGCCTTGGGCTCAGGAATGGGCCTCCCGAAAATTAGGTGTCTACGTCCGATTTGCTTCTTCAGTTCAGCTTCAAGGGTGGATGCTGGAGTCGTGGACTGCTTTGTCAGGAATGTTGTCCCAGCTTTGGGAATGGGAGATGAGCGAGGTCATTACTGCTCTCCAGCTGCAAGGAGCAGGGGACTCCTACACAGGTGGGGCTGATTGTCCCCTATTCTTTTCACTCTCACTGAAGAGATTGACAACTGCTCTTGAAGCCTTTATGAGGTACAGGTTTTATAGATGCTTGGCTGCTACAGCAGCCTTTATGAAGTAGAGCTTTTATAGATCACAACAAGAGTATTTTTTGACTGATGCTCTTCATCCTCTTAAGGCTGAATATCAAGGACAAACATAATAGCGTGTACACACTAACGCTCCCTTGTGGGAATAAAGCACATCTGTATCTTGCACAGGCTAGATTTGGTGCCTCTAAACCTAGAGGGGTCCATTTATGCCATCCTTCCCCCTCTTAAAAATCAGCCCTGGCAGGACGGAATCCAGCAAGAAATCATTCTTTGAGTTAGCAAAATAGGAAAGGTGTCAGGAGTCAAACAACAGCCACTTCCTCAGGCCAGAATTTTGACACAAGGATTAGACCACTGAGCCAGGGGACAGATGGTGGAACTTGGTAATCCAGCATCTACTTGACTGCAGCTCATGAAAAATGTAGTAAAAAGCTTCCTTTTGTTCACATACTCAGAGTAGCCAGAATAGGGGCAATCCAAAGAGAATACCTAACCTTCTACTACTGATATCCCAAAAGAACGTAACAGCTTATCATTTTCAATAGCTGGCACTACATTTTAATAGGCCTAGAGCACATAAAAGTTCCTGCAGTGATGAGGCAGGCATATTTAAATCAGTCAGAACACTTGCCCATCCCTCCTCCCAACCCTATAGGAGTACATTTACGGTCAAATATATAACTGACAAGGCTGACTCTTATTAAAGTGCTCTGGCATAAGTGGTTATAAATGTGTATCGCCTGCTCTTTATAATCCATTAGCTCATTAAAATAATTGTTTTAATTTGATTGTTAAAGTGATTAATACGGCAAGCGTTAAAGGAAATTAATACTCCAAACTGGAGCATAACTGCAGCCAAAAAATAACTCCACTGATCTGGCATGGTAGCAGGTACAGGCTTATGGTTAATGAGCCTTGTGAAGTTAAATATAGAATGGAGCAGAGAAGGGAGGAAGAAGAAAACCATTCTATGGAGCATGCCTGGGATGGCTGGCCTGAACCTGGAGCCCTGTGTGAGCTCAAACCTCTGCCCAAGCACAGCCAGACGACAGGCACTGGATTAATAACCAGTGGCCCAATTAGGGCCGCCAAGGGAATTCAACGCCCCCATCGGTGACCTAGTTGATGACACAGAGGGTATGTGCAGCAAATGCGTGGATGGCACAAAACTAGGGAAGTGGCTGACAACAATAGAGCATCAAGCCAAAGTGACTATGCCCTGGAACTAAAAAGTGGAAGTTGCAACAGGCTATTTATAAAACCTCTCACATTTACTAAATACAGGCGAATTCCAACTTGCATACATCACCTTTCTGTTGCACAAGGTCATCTATATCCATTGCGAAAGGCAGCATTTTTGTAAGAAATACACGATTCCCCATGCATCTACTATTAAACTGCATTTCATTCTCAATCGTCATTTCTGATTTTTAGGACACCTCTAAATGAGAAAAGAAAGTAAAATAGAGGGTCAACTTGAAAAGCAATTATTTCCCAGTAATGCAGCCACATCTTTCAGTTCAAGATCTAACATGGTCTCCTGGTAAATTCTGCTCCTTTTCACTGTCTAACAATAATGGTATCTTTGTACTGAGAATGCTATTTGATCCACGTAAAATGATGAAATATTAAATGTATACTCTTTTAAAAATCCCTCCCAGGTAACTGGTTGTCAATCAGTTTCTTTAGCAAATCCATGACAGCAAGAGAGATCAGTTCCTTGCAGAAATTCCTCTTCCATTTATATTATGTTTTGGAAGGATGCCACAGACTTTTGCATGGAGTGAGCTATACAGCGTATATTGTAATAGCAAACCATATAAAGTAACACTGATGAATGTCAAGCAGCCTTTCATTACCGAGAAAATAGAAATCAGAGATGTTTTCTCCCTCTGTGTCAGATCCTCACTTACTGCGCTCTCTCCACTACTGTCATGACACTCACACCTCCCTTTCAGTTTCAGCAGTCACATATTAAGGCTTATTATGTACTATCTGTATTTGGAAATAGGTTTACATTCAAGGCTAAAAATTAAGGCAAGTATTCAGCCATTGATGTAATATGCCTTGGAAAAATTTCTTTAAACAGCAAAAGCAAAGCTGCGCTACGAAGGACGACACAGTAAAGGAAGAAGACGGATTACTGAGCTGAAATGAATAGAGAAGAATCATCTCCACAGAAAACAGTTTCCCTTCAGCAAACACTGTCAGCATTAGTCGGTGCTCGGCTGCAAAAAGTCCCTTTGTCCCAGAGAATAGCCAAAATGCAGAAGGAACCATGGGCACATTCCTATGCAGAGTCCAGCTGACCCCTTTACAGCTCACCCCTTTACAGCAAAGCTGGCTCAGACTGGTTAGGAAAGTTTGCACACCTGTGCTAGGCTCAGCACCAACTCCAGAGAGGAAATGCTTGCCTCCAGATAACCAGCAGCAGGTGCCTTTTGCAACTGGTTGTGCACATTCCTCTAAAGCAGCCCGTCCTGGCTGCTGCTAGAGATGGACCATCACACTGTGGGGTGCACTCATTTGTCCTGCTCTGGCAATTGCTCTGTCCTCAGGATGGGAAAGTATTTTTCTGTGCCACTGATGGCCACTTGGAGAATCTCCTTCTAGCAAAACTCAGTCCCTGTGTCCCGTGGCTTGTAAGATATGGAGCTGTGGCATCATTAGCACTGATGCACAGAGAATGAAATGACAAGAACCTGCTAGCCCTGTGAAACTCGCAGGGGAAAAAGTGGCATTTTATTAATTTGATTCCAAATGAAATCTCCCAAATCTCCCTTTGCCTCTTCCAAAGGTCTGAGAGAGAGCACTTTCCCCCTTGGCAATATTGCAAATTTGCATTGAAAAGTCACTTCACATTTTTCACAGCAGAGCCAACTTTCACATAGCAGTAGTAGTTTTGCACTCATGTGAACTCCTCCACCATTTGAGTCTGTGAGGAGAAAATTCAGGGCTGGAATGAAAATCACTTTTTCTGTCTTCAGGGAGTTTTTTTTTGTTTGTTTTTTTTGTTTTTTTTTTTCCTTTTTTTTTTTTTTTCTCTTGCTCACTTCTATTCATCTGGCTCCACTTCCCCGGTTCAGCACTTGTGTAAGTCACAGATTGTCACTCTGTTTCATTCTAGCACTGGTAGATGAGACAGTGAGAAGAGGAAGGCTTAATACCTGCCCTCGCTTAATTTTCAGGAGATATGGAAATTAACAGACAAATGCTTATGATTGAAGGACCACTGACTATTACCATAAGCAGTAAATTCTCAGGAAAGTCGGTATGAATACTGATCATACTGCAGCTGTAAGAGGTAAAGTCTCAGGAACAGAAATGCGAGGTTCACTCTGGAGTTTTATGCAGTTTATTTTCAATTCCAGTTACAGTTATTTCTTGTTTTTATATCATGTTTTATTGAAATCCATTTTTTACTTTAATGTTTCTGACTTGAAAATAGATTTTTTTTGCCTTCAGCACATGAATGAAGTGCCAAACTGTAAAGTGCCAGTTAAAATTATCAATGCAAATACTGCAGAGAGTTTTTATGAGTCTCTTGGCATTTTTTCCCAAAAGTATTTCTAGGTTAAGAATATTTACTTTACTTAGTTCAAACAAACTCATGCCTCATAATTTGATTAGTATATCAAAAGGTAGTTACTGCTTTTTGCACCTGTCTCGGTGCCACTCTGTTGTTTACTTGCTCCTTGGATCTTCACTCATTAGCATATTTTCAGGGAGTTTTGCACAGGATTAATCAGTCTTAGTGGTTAAGATGTTCCAGTTGACCCCCGGATAAGAGGAAAGCGATGCAGATTCTTCCCAGGCATATAGACCATGACACCTTCCCAGTTTGTCTGGGAGGTCTGTGATGGCAGGTTTTGCTTCCAGCAGAGGAAGTTTCAAGGCACTCTGGCTGCTGAGCCTGCCAGCGGTGGGCACATTTAGCTGTGCAGGGGGTAAGGAATAGAAAGGAAAATGAGGATACGTGGCTGAGGATCTGCAAAGCTACTGAGCAGATGTCACAAGGTAATGGGGAGACCCAGCACTAAAAACCTTCACTCCTCTCAGAGCTTGAGCAAAGCTGTGCCTTTCCAGCATCCCAAAATGCCTGCACATGATTTGGAAGGACTTCCCGGCATTTGTTTCAAGACAGTTGTGGACAAGAGGTGAACTCCCTTGCCGTACAGGGAGCTAGAGTGAATGGCAGAAAGGACTATATAGTAGCATTAAGAACTGTTATAGTAAACTGAATGTTATAATTATAATTTGCTACCAGAGGAAAGCTGGAGAGACTTCTTGAAAGGAATTGAAATAGTTTTTCATGATCAATAGACCATTTACTTTGGAACGTGACACTGCA
>JAUBOD010000189.1:239310-267078 GCA_032353885.1 Nothura maculosa
GGCTGTATGTCATTCTGCCTTTACCGATGAATATGCAGTTCTGAGAGACTCTCGAGTGTTTTTAAATGCAGCAGAAAAGGAACAGAGCTCAAGTTAAACAAAGCAATTATTTCCAAACTTGAGCTTTCACAATAGAGACAAATTGTAATCATACCCTTTGAAACCTGCAGTTACAAGCAGTTCCCACTAACCCTTTGCCCCCTTCCTTTTGATAGATGGAAAATGAGCTACAAGGCTCTAGCCATTATTTCTCTTTTGTTTCTTGATACTCAGCAGAACTTTCTTGAAGTTGCCAGTAGTGTACTTTTCTTTCTTTTTCCGCCTCCCCCAAAGTGTTTGGAGACTTTATAAAAAGTCTTGCCTTGGGTAAAACTTCCCTGGCTGGAATGATTCAGTACTTTCCTTGGTAAAGCATTTTTTCCAAGATATTTAACTGTATCTAAGTTGATGTGCTAAGAGTACTAAGGCAAAACAGTTGTCTCCTGTGGGCAAAGGGGCCAGGTCCTGGGAGAGAAGCTGCATGCAACCATGAAGCCCAAGTCCCCAAGCAGCTACGCAGTAGTCGCACACAGTATCACTCCGTGATCACTGCTCTTCAGAGTAGAGTTACTGCAGCACTGGGATTTGGTAGTGGCTGCCAACAAGGATGTAAATAAAGCGAGTGGAAATCTTATAGCATGTGGTGAACTCCAGCTAGCCTTGAAACTTCTGCGTCTAAATAAATACTGCTGATGCATTTGGCTCCGGTTTCCTTTCCTGAGCTTAGACCACAGAGCAAAGAAATTCCAAGCAGAACATGAAGCAGTGCATCAAGATGCCTTGCATAGCTGTGCTCAGCTCACCTCTGTTTCCCTTCCTTGCTGCTCTCACACACTGTATTTCATTGCCAGATGTGTTTGGAGAAGAAACTCTCCCAGGAGCTCTCCCGACACAGAGAATCCACTGGTTAGCTGGGCATAAGTACAGTGAGAGCCCTAAGTCTGCCCTGCACTCCCAAGTTAGACTACACACTTGTGCAGGGACAGGGCCCTGCGAAGATTTTCCTTTCACACCATCATGTCCCTTCACCGAGGGGGCTAGAGACTCTCATCAACAGTAGGATACTATTATTAATATGCAGGATAACATTCAAACCTAAATAAATATTTTCTAAACTCAGAAAATGAGAAGAAAAAATATATAGTGTCCTTCTATGAGGGGAAACTGAGGTATGAACTACTTCCTCAAAGCGATAGAGACCAAGATGGCGATAATCTAGTGTTTTAACAAGAAAGAACACTGTCTGATAGAAAGAATTCCAAACAATTGCAAAAAGGTCATTAACCTATTGATTATTGCTGGAGTACACTACACAGTTTGTTACAACCTTTTCCTTTTGGCTGGCTTGGGACACAGCCCAGAGCAGCTAGCAATTGAATATGATGGGAGGTTCGTTGCACAGACTCTGCCCAAATCCCACTACGTGCTTTAAACAAAACTTCAGACAGGCTTTGTTTCCCAGTGCTGGGGGCCTGCCATAGATCTCACAGTTGCCTTGGCCCACATCATGGCACAAACCTTACAGAGAGCCACAAAACCTTGAGGAATCGCAGAGCACACTTGAAATGCAGTGAGAGAGAAAATACCTTTGCAAGGCTCTGATTTCCTAGAGCGCTGCAGCAGGAGGAAGCCCGGGGAGCCGGCTGCTGACAGGGAGCGGCCGTTCGGGAATCGCAGCTGCTGTGCCGAGGAGCGCGAGGCCTGGCTGCGCATCCCTGCGGGGCTGGAGCGGGACGCACGCGTGCCCTGTAAAAACAGTGTTTGTTGATGTAAGCTCGGCAAACCCTCGTGCGAGGTGAATCTGCTAAGCGGTCAAGGCTGGTGGCCAACAAAGTTTATTAACCCTGAGGATTTTCCATGAACAACTGACAGCCATAATAAAACCTTTCCCAAAGGTTTCGTAAAAGTCCCAGCCTTCTACGCTGCAGCAAAAGACAAAGCAAATGCAGCGGCTATTGCTGTGCTAAGCCAGCCTACTAATGCTATTTGAATCAACAGATGTGTGTCCTAAAACAGAAACCTCTTCCACCTACCTTAAGAGTAGAACCTCACTCTTAGGAAAAGAGAAATGTCATCTTCTTTCAAGTATCATCCAGAGAGGTAATATTCCAGATAATAATCCAGTTCTGTTTTAAATTACCCATCATACCAAATGTTCCTAGTAGGGCTTTTTCTGAAGCTAGCATTTGACTTGACATTTGGATTTGGCTATAACTGTCTTTTGCTGCAGGTACAAGCACTGTGTCATTGACTCACTGCAATTCACTGTGAATTGGTACCAACGACAGCAATAAATCACATCCAGCTCCAAATGACTGATATGAGGGAGGGGTGCAGGGCGCTCAGGCACCGGATTAGCCCCAGAACACTCCTGCTGGGAACAACCTGCGTTACCTGAGCCGATGCAGAGCTGCAGCTCGGGCTCGGCGCTGGCAGCCCGCTCAGAGGCAGCAAGGCGTTCACGCACTGCTTTCTGCACAAAAACGCTACCTCAGCAGGCACAGGCCCATCGTGCAGCGCAGCTCTTCTGCATGCTCCCTGCCAGGGATTTCCTCTGCCTGGGGATCCACTACGTAACTGCTGGGAAAAAAACATTTGAACCAGAATGGTAGAAAGGTTGGAAGAACGGCTCAATTCTGCTAATCAGCTCCATAACCAGCAGCTATGGCAACCAGAGAACAAACCCGAGTATAGCGAATACAGGAGAAATTATGGTCTGCCCAAGGTAGATTCTTCCTAACTTGTACACTAAGTGCAAACTGGGATCTCAGTTTAGACTTCAAAGTTTCAATTTCAGACTTTGAAGCAAGAGATAACTGTCCTGGGCAGCAAAGGCTGTACCTCATGCCAGCCTGCCCCACTGTCAGTCTCAGCAGGGTCCTGTGGGGAAAAGTGTGCACCAGGGGAAGCTCTGTGCAGGCAACAGTGGCTAGCAATAAGCCAATCTTATTTTGCTTTCATGTTTTAAAGGCAGTGTGATTGTTGAAAGGTGATTGCTTCTTGAAGCCCCCAGAGGAAGAGGAGAAGGAAAAACAATCTCTCTCCTGCTCCAGGAAGCAATGTTACATCAGTAATTACATTATAGCTTTCAAGCATAACTTGGTTAAAACCTTATCTTCTCTGAAACGACTACTGTAACAGACTGCATTATGGGGAGATTTGATTAATGGGTGATTTCAGTTCACTTAGGAGGAATCATGTGGATTTAGGGTGCAGACAAGAAGGCTTCAAAGCATCTGGGCTCTACTGCAAGAATTAGATTTGTCAAAGGATGATTACGTTCCTGTCTCGTTCTGACAGTGTTTTTAGTACGCTGCACTGTGCTCTCACCTCCTTCCTTGGCTCCTCTGCCTGTGTGGATGCTACTTCGAGAGGTCACCACTTGGCATCTGGCACAACTTCTGCTGCTGCAGCCTTCAGTGTTTGCGACGAGGCTGGAGGATGCAGTGTCCTCCAGCAGCAGATGGGACTGCAACAGTGGATGAAGGAGAGCTTTCTTCTTCTGTGTGGTGCTGAACAATTCTGCACTGAAGCAGGACGTCTGCCAAGGGTGGCACAGCGGGAAAACCCAAGTGCTCTTCTGTTAGACACAACATTTCTTGTGGTAATTACTCAAGGCAGCAGGCTGCAACAGTGAAAGAATAAATCATAAACCTCCCGAAAAATCTCCAAGTTTGTGCCCTAGATCTTTATCTTTACAGGCAGGGCATGCACTGAACTTAAAGGCAACATGTTATGACTTTGCCTCATTAAAATATAAATATCTGCATGTTTTGCACAGGTTGGTTAGATCAGCTGAAAGAAGCTGCTGTTTCATTAAGGACCAACAACTTTCCAAAGCAGTTGTTCTGCTTCCCTACAGCTGCTCTTTTTTCTTCAAAAGAAAAAACAAACACATCCCTCCTCCACAGTCTTACTTGTTGCTCTAGGCCAGCAGTTACTTTTTTTTTTAAGGAAATAATCTGCCTGAAAAATCAGGCAAACAATCCAGTCTTGCCACTCGCTGAGAAAAATGGAACTCTTCCTGGGTTCACCTTCCTCCAGCAATTAACCACTAAACGAGTGCTCCAAGTGGAACATTTCTGCAGGATTACTGCTTAATAAAACTATAACAGGGTGGAAAAAATGATCTACTGGAAGATATACAAGTTACAGAAGATGCTGTAACATAGTCCTTGTGTGCAGCTTTCCCTAGAATGAATGAAATTAAGAGAAACAGGGGAAACTGATATTTATTTCATTTGTTCAAGGACTGAAAACAAATAAGCAACATTTACTTAGGCTCAATGGAAACTGCAGTTTTCTGACCGCAACCACAGCAAGTTCTCAGCATGGGATAAATCTGTGCATGACTTGTCGTGCCCAAATGTGTTTTTTGGTCACCTGTATCCTCTCCATTCCTCACTGTGAGCATGGGCACAGCAAGGGCTCCATGGGGCACAGCCCAGGGCACCTTCTGGCCCCAGGCTCCCTGGCATCCCCCGGCTGCCACTGCCTGAGCTGCTGCCCTCGTCACAAACTTTGCTGCAGCTGCAGAGCAGCGATTCATGACCTGGCATAGAAACAATCCTTGCCCTACATTTCTTAAATTGCCCTGTAATCCAAAGGCCAGTTCATTTCCAGCAACTGATAAAGAGGGCTGCTTTGGCATTTTCCTGACAGTTTTTTAACATCTCGTGTAATACTAGCCACGGCAATTTGTTAATCTGCCAACACTGCCATTAAACATCCCCTTTCGCGTGTTGACAACAAGTTAAAGAAGTCAAGACCTGGAGACAATTTTCCTACTGAAACTACGAAATTTTGTATGTAATTCATTTACCCATGTAATGGAAACTTAATGGCATATGAAAAGCATAAACCAGAATCTGTGGTAAACGTCTTCTTTAAATCTCAAAGATATTTTTGTACCCACTCAAAGCCCAATTTGGCTTCAAAACAGTTGCACAAAGAGCCATTTTCAACTTCAAAGCCATGCAAGGTCTGCTTTTAATCGCCAAGAGTTAGAACAGGCACTCACTGTGTAAAGACACTTTTTTTTTTTTCCTCCATTACCCACGCAGTCCCTCTGCCCCCAGACCTCACTTCCTGATAAAAGCTCTTGGCATTACACAGGTGTGGGAGAGATGCCCACCCTTCTGATGTTTTCCTCAGTGCAAACAGGTAATTATGCGATGCTGAGAAGCAGTATATAATACAACAGGGAGTGGCTGCTCTAACACAAAAGCTATTTCCAGGCTGCCAGGCTCTCTGCTTCCCTCACAATTCCCGTGAACTTTCTGGTTGGCTTGAGATTAGGAGGAGTTTTACTGGCACCATCTCTTTAAGTTAAATATTGGGTTGCTTTTGCTTTGTAAACTGCACAAAACGAGTCCAGGCATCAGACTGAAACAAAACCAGCCCAGTTTGTTCTAGACTAGATATGAGTCTGGGTAATGCTCAATGGCCTAACAAACCCCCACTGTCTGCCTGCAGCTGGAGGGAGAAACTGGCACCGTGCGTTTAAATCATCACATCTCTTGGTCCAAGAAAATTCTGCATCCGGGGAGAAATATCTACAGATACACACACAGTTCAGCCAAGGTATCTCACTCAGGAGAAAGTAGCGGCATAGAGTTAATTTTGTAGCAAGGGCTTTATCTCAGGACAGACTGAATATAAAGAAAACCCGCTCTAGCAAAACTTGAATGCCGGCACCCTGTAGCTGCCCGGCCCAGAAGATGAACATAAGCACATCCAATTCGTGCCTTAAGCTTAAGCAGGCTGAGAAATGTTGCAAAGATGAGATTGATTTCTACACATATTTTAATTTCCTCTTCCCAGCTTCCCCTAGTCCCAGGGTCTCCTGCTGGCTATACACATACCCTACTAATTTAATAAATATCATTCAAAATGAGCAACAGGGCTGAAGGACTGGTAATGATTACACAGCTAGACGTAGCTTCGGAGCACATAAAAGAAGAACCTGGAAAGGAAGCATAACCAAGGAACTTTAAGTACTTGCCTGCTCCTTTTGGAATGCTGCCAGATCGTCAGGCGGCCAAACTTTTCCATGGCAGCAGCTTCCCCAGCAACTTCGCTACCTCTTTTGCAGGGTGAGAGACAAACCTCGGAAGCCAGGCACTGCCACACTGGGCCAAACGCAGTTCTCTCTTGCCCCAACCACCTGGAAGGCAAATTCATATGTAAGAAATTCACATGTGAATTCCAGATGGAAATATAACGTGTTCCAGAAATGTCTCTTGTCCATTCTGAAGGCTGGGTATTTGCCCATTCCACCTCTTTGCTTTGAAATCACTAACACTTTAGATAGAGGGGGGTAAAAAAAACAAGAGAAAAGAGAAAATTAAGGATAAGTAGTATCACTTTTGGTGTCCTCCTTGTCTGATACTGAAATGAGTCATCAAAATTATTCCCTTTCTACTAGCAGACAATTTCAGTGTTTTGATTTCTTCAAATCCCATTTCAGGGGCACAAGCTGTGCCCTGGCCCCAAAAACCAGGAACCTGCAGATATGACTGCCCTGGGAGAAAGCTGCTGCTGGGTGCAAACTGAAAAGAATCTTGCGCTTATTTTTGTTTCTACTTTCTACTTTCCTATGTTATTTATTATCAGTTGCTTCCAGGTATATCTACAGCCTCCCTAGGGGCCATTGCTGGAGCGACATTAAATGAATTTACTCAGATGTTGCCGTCTGTAATGCACTCTAATTTTAGACTTTGTCTCCCCAGGTTCTGCATGTGGATGTGAAGAAGTGACAAGCTCCTCTCTCTGTGCAGACTATGTGCAGAGGGCAGGAGCAGCTCAGGTTAGTGACTGAGAAATTTGCTTTTGACAGGGATGGGAAGGAGACGAGGTGAAAAAAAAAAAAAAAGAGCTTCCTAGGGTCACAGTTGCCAGCGTCGTCAAGAGCAGCAGCAGGGGCTGTGACAGGCAGAGCTGCTCTGCTTTGGGCTGGCCCTGACATGGGCTTGCAGCCAGACACTGCTTCCAGGTGCTAAATCAGGAAGCCACTCAAGCTGCTCCCGTTTGCTCCCAGGAAGCGGAGCCAGGTCCAGTCTGCTCCCAAGGGAGAGGATAACAATAATCAGCAGAGGGCTCCTAGAAAGGCTGAACACAGAGGCGCTCCCCCAGTGCCGAGGGGTGCTGCGGTCCCCACACGTTTCACCTCCGGCAGCTGCAAGCTGTGCTCTCACCTCCCTTGGCGCATCTGGCCCCCAGTTGCCCTGGTGTCCAGCAGGGCCTCGAGGAGCCACGCTTTCTTTCCTTTTCTTTTTTTTTTTCCTTCTTCTTTTCCTCCCTACAAAAGCAATCACAGGTTTATCTTTCTGTGGGAGCAGATCTGCCTAATTCCTGGTTGCCTCTTGTAGCCATCCAGGCTGAGCTACATCTACAGTAAATGCTGCCAAGGTAACTGTATATTTGCTCAAAGTCCTTGGGCCAATGGCTAATGCCTTATCTTTAAGGCATTGCTGCTGTGTTAAATACCCATCCTTGGTGGCAGACAGTCCAGCTGACAGTAATCATCATAAACACAGTAGCTGGTTTTCAGCAAAGACCCACTACCCTCTTTCAGTAACATTCCACTCACTGAAGCTCCGAATAATGGCCCCTCCTCCAGTTGTTGGTCAGCACGGAGAAGTTTTCCTCCTTTCTTTTCACCAGGCTGCACAAGGAAAGAGTTAATATCATTAGGTATAATTACACTAGGTGCAAATTCCTATTAGCTTTATTGCAAGATAACCAGGTTGGACCCTAGGTGAATTACAGCTGGGAAGCTGAGCCCTTTCCCCAGGTTTATCTGTTCCACTTAACGTGTGTTTCCAATAACATTATTCCATTACAGGAAACCAGAGTTCGGAGCCCTTTTGTTTACCGTGTTATACAAATTCAATTTGTCACAGAGCTGGGTGTATAAATTAGAAATGAGGGACGTTAGCAAAGCGATCAAGTCTTTGTCAATTCCCTTTGCAGCTAAGATTAAGTAGATAAATCAGAACCCCACAAGCAATATATGGTAAAGAAAAATACAGTCATGATATAAATCGGCAGATAAATAAGTTAGTAACAGTGCATAGAGAGGCATGATGCTCCTGGATCACTTTCTTTCTTGGTCTTGTGTCATAGAAAACAGGGGCAGCGCATTAAAGAATCAGAACCCGCTGCTCGGGCCGGTGTGGGCCCTTTCCAGCCCCATGAGCTGCAGCAGACAGCAGCCAAGCAGCCTCCCCTGGCAGCCACACGTTTAGCTCCGGCTGCCCTCAGGCTCTCCCAGCCTGCGGCAATGAGATGGCCAGCTGGGAAGCACAAGATGCATCCCAGTCTCCTTCTGTACCCAGTGAGCAGCAACAAATGCTAGCGCTTGATTTTCCATTACTGGGAAGATCATCCTGTGCCATGGCTTTAAGATGCGCTCTGTGGAGCGCAAAGGCAGACCTGAGCCACAAGATAACCTGAATGTTGAAAGTTCATACCTAAAGGTATGAAAGGTCAATGCAGAACCCCAGGCCTGGGTCTGAAAGCTCTGCCCCTTTCCCACACTCCACAGGCCTGGTCGTGGGCAAGTGAAGAGCAGTCCCCATCCGTACAAGGGACAGGGCCCCAGGCACAGAGTAAGTGTGGGCCCTTCACTACTCAGGCGTGGCACAGATGCAGCACAGACAGGTTTGGAGGGTGCTATGAGGAAGGAGCTAGGCTAATTCATCCCAATGCCATGCTCCAATCCCCTTTTTCTAAAAAATAAATAAATAAAATAAAATCCCCCCAAAAATCTGGATATGTCAGACAGTCATCCACTCTCTTTTATATCTCCTTCCAACTGTTTATCACTTCTATTATGAAGCACTTATGCTCTATGCTCAATTAGTGAAGCCTCATTTGAGTCCTAAGTCTGGAACTGGCCCCAGTAAATTCATATATGCAAGAGGTGCTTGTCCAGATGCTGCAGTCTTTAAAGTACTTCTAACATTGGTCACTTTGAAGTTTCTCTCCTCATAAGAATTTGTCATGCTTTACCTGTGACATCTATATAATATAGCACTGCAACCTGGTGATAAAAGCAGTTTTGTAGCTACTCTGCACTATTCAAGCAACTCATTGCCATTTTAGAACATCAGTAAATTGAAATTCTTTTGGGAAGACTGGCTGATTTTCTGCTGAAGCCCCAAAACTTTTGTGCATCCGAGGGATTACTAATCATTCTCTGCTCCAAAAGCATTTGCTGTTGGAGACAAAACTAACTGAAAAGCGTGATGAAAAGGAGCCACTGAATCATCTTATAAGTGCAGACACAATCATTTAGCAATCTTAGAGACGTGAGACTTGGAGGATGGCATTAATTTCTATAGCACCCTGTTTTTCCTAAGCAAAAAATGCTGAGGATAAGCACCTTCTTTCATGCACAGAGAGAAACAAAACATCAGCATCATTGTAAGCCATTTAGTCACACTGAGTAATTGTTGTTGTGCAAATATTTGATTGCAAGAAAGTCGATACAGTTGTGATGGGAAGGTGAGCCATGCTGATGGGGATCCTTAGTTCACAGTGGTTCTGGGGAGAAAAGGGGTAGAGGAAACATATGCAGAGTTTCTAGGATCAGAGGGCGTGGACTACAGAGCACCCTCTCGCTAAAGGTGTCCTGCCCTGAAGACCATCACAACAGCAAGGTCAGGGGAGAGGGAAGAGCTTTGCCTTTTATCCCTTTACATTTCCCAGGGGTACCACCGGGTACCCAAGCTCCAGACACACCAACAAAGTTGTCTCCTAGCCCCTGGTTTCTTTGAAGCAATATCTTCCTGTAGGATTTAGCAGCAATTCCCCGCGGCCTCAGCCTGTGTTGCAGGAGCAAGTCAGTGTGCTTATTACTTGGCAACATCTTGTAGAGCCTCCAGCCTCAGCTCTGCTGAGCTCCAAAATGCTGGCGATATATTTGGTCAGTAAGGCTAAGGCACAGCAGGGAGGGACTACTCGGAGCTAGGAAACATAAGGAAATAAAGCTAGATCTGTAACCCAAGAAGCACTGCAGAATTAATTCCTTACAGCAAGAGGAGGTGGGAAAGAGCTTGCAAGCAAGACTTGGGGTCCTAAAGCACTCTGTCATGTGCACTAATGATTCCCAGGCACAGTCTATAATGCAAAGCAGCGGTTGCCTTGTGGAAGCTGTACGTTTCGCCTTTGTAAGCTACGGTTTTGTACCAGAATAAAAGTTGAGCTAAAAATTCCAGTGCCAGGATTGTGATCTCTTTTCACATCAAAAGATTTAGTCCCTTCCTTCCCAAGCTCCCTGGTGCTAGGGGAATATAGACAGAAAAGAATAATATTCTGTTTAGCTCATGGTGACAGATGAATGGAAAGTGCAGAAGCACTTACCTGTCTCTGATGACTATTGTATCATGTATGAGCTTCATCTTTCATGTGTCAGGGCTTTGCTGACCTAGAAATTTATAAAGCTGGGGGTACCCAGCTCTTGAAGGACACGTTCCTTGGGCAAACAAGGCTTCCTGCTTCACAGATGACATGAATTTGAGAGTCCTTTGTGTTCCCATCCTCCAAATGAAAATTATCAGCCAGTTTAATACAAACAGGGAAGAATTCAGGGAGGCATCTAACTGGGAGGAGGCTTAGCTACTGTGGCCTACAGTAAGAGCAGCCAATAGTAGAAGAATAAGGTGCTTTGTTGTCCTCAACTCCTCCAAAAAGAAGGGAAGGAAATACACACTACCTTCTGCTCACTGGTTTTGCCATCACTCTGCCAAAATCAGAATCATTAGGGGAAAAACTTTGAGTTCTTGTTTTAACTCTGCTGCCAATTATTTTCATTACAGAAAGGAACAAAACTTGTCTTCAATAGTGGAGCAACAAGGGGAGGGAGGAGAAGGGCTTGTTACAGAAGACACATCAAATTACTCAGCTGCTCTGATATGACCAGAGGGGAAGGAAGAAGTTTCTTTGCCTGACTGTGATTGAAAGCTCTATGTATGTCATTCTGCAGAGAAAACTATCAGATACTTTACATTAACTGCCAATTAGGAAAACTCCATCTTTTCTATAAGGAAAGTAGCCTTGCAAATGCCTCTAGCATCATACTCACTTATCCCAGTGTAGCAAAATACCATATTTACTAAGAATGCCTGACACCTGATCCTAGCCCCAAACCCGAGCCTAATCTGTAACTGTGATGAGAAGAGACCAGGATCCACAAAGCTCCCCAAAGGAAGGAAGGAGCGAGCACTAGCCAGGTGCCACGAGCTCTTTGAAAAGGTCCCCATGTGCTGCACAGCCCCCGGGCACCCTGGGCTGGCCCCAAGGGGCTCCCCACACGGTTCAGGACAGCTGCCCACTTCATCTCTCAAGGGCTGGGATGAACTGCTAAGAGGGCAGCAGACTCTTCCTGCAGAGCCAGGAGCACCTGGAGACAAGCAGTCACTGGACTCCAACTGAGGACCTCTGCTTTTTGTTTCTTTACTGCCTACTGCAACTCCTACAGCATCTCCTAGCTCCCATTTTCCGAGAAAGGCAGCTATGTTTGTCACTGTAAAAATAGAAGACTGAAAAGAGGAGCAGGCAGAGACAGATGTATCTTGATTTTACAGGACACAGATAAATTGAGAAGACTTACCAAGCTGTGAAAACTCCAAGGATTAAGGAAGGGCTTTGCATATAGCCGCCATCACAGAGGAAAACAGATTTGAGGCAACACTGGGGTCATGCCGAGGGAAACATCAAGCGGTATAAACGTGAGACAGCTTGCTGGGGAAACTAGCATAAGCCAGGCACATGGCAGGACAAAGACAGGGACTGGAAAGCTGCATCAGCGCTATGAGAAATATAAGAGAACAGATCACAATAATAAAACAAGAGTTACCAAGGTGAAAAATGAGCTTTTCTAGGGCCACTCCAGAGCAAAGCTCGGTCCTGTAGAAGTCCCTGTGGTTACCTAACATGAAAACTGCTTCTACCTTGAAATTGTACAGGTAAGTGACACTCCAGTCACGGATCACAACAGAAACATAGGTCTTCAGGTTCATTTTGGTAACCAGTACACGACCAGCATTTCTGCTCTGAGCACTGGAGAGCCAAGGGAAAAGAATAAGCCCCACAAAGGACAGACACTTTCATCGTTACAACATAGTCTAGCAGAATTCCCAAACTAACAGCATCAATCCCTTTTAAAATTTTTTGTCTGTTGCATTCCATTCTTTTTTAAAAAAGCAAAATACATTATCCCATTTCCAACAGCAAAAAATAGAAAGCAATGCAATTCACTTACAGCTCCTTATTTTCTCCCTTGTTTTAAAGCGGTCTCTAGAAATCATTTGAAGCCAGGCCCATGTTTAAGTCACCTAATGAATTGAGGCCCTAATCATCTCAGGTTCTTTGGGTTTTCACAAGATAAGTGATGTAAACTCCACCTGGCTTGGATGATACTGAAATCAGCTCCTTAAATTTATAGCTATAAAGTGCCATCTATCTCCCTGCAAATTGGGGATGTGCTCCCAAGGGGAACCTCCTCTAGCTGAGCTGGTGGAGCAGCTCTCATTCAAAAGAAGAAAATAATTCTACACTTTATAGGCTAGACATGCCAACTGCTGAGCAGGGACTCACAAAGTGACTCATAGCAATGGGAATGGCAAGGGCAGATCTCCTGCCCTCAGAGATGCCAGCCAGCAGCAAGGCTCTGGCATGTCTGCAGCTTTTATTAATCAGCATAATTAATTTAAATGTGATTACCTTTTACCTCTCTCAGTGCACTTGGAGTTAAATGTCTTTCAGCTGGCACTGTGTTCTGAGATTAATGTACTGAAACTCCATGATTCTCCTGAGAGCACCAAGTGTAGACAGTGCCCTGCACTTTTTGCTTGCAGTAGTAACAGAGTCTGTAACTCAAAGAGGGCTGCATGTTCCAGCCAAATTTATCAGAGGGAAGCAGATGTGCTGATACTCCATAAAGCCAAAAACAGCCCTGGCAATTTTCACCCTGTTGCTGCTGTATCACAATCACACTTTTTAGGGTATAGATTATCTTGATAATGTAGATCTCCAAGCACACTTGAGGGGTAAATTATAGACATCTATCATTTCTGGAATGCTTTTTATCCAGAGGTCTTCCAACAGCTATGGGGGAAGATCAGTCCTGTCCCATGTTCTAGTGTCCTCAATAGTAATAGGGATGTCCTGACTGATGGTTTGCGCATATCCTATGCAAACTCCAGGCTCTGCTAGTCATGCAGTGATGGTGTTCAAAGGTCCAGAGCCACCAGCACTGGCCCCGTGACAGGACTTCTCCATCTGGCCTGCAGGGAGTTGCAGCTATATACCTGGTCATGTGTCTGCAGGTCATAGAAGAGATGTGCAGATTATATGTATTATTCAAGAGCTGCAGACAGCAGCGGCCAGATGGTCTGGAGGCTGCATGTGTGCCCCTTCCAGAGGGGCCCTACACAGAGTGGTATTTCATAAAGAATTAGAGGTCCCTGCGGTGACATGAAGTGTGGCGCATTTAATTCTGGGTGTAGCTGCTGACCCGTCTTGAACTCCATTAGGGATCATAAAGCAAATCAAGTGCAGTGCACAACTTAAAGGCTGAAGCCAGCTGAATCATGGAGCATCTCAGGCAGCAGACAGGCCTGCACCAGGTTGGATGTTATGTGCTTCAGAGAGCACCAGAAGAGACAGCAAAATGTCTAGGCCTGAAGAAGGGCAAGGCATCCAGGAACGGGGAAAAAGTGTGAGAAGACGGGAGAGCTTCCTCAGTTATTCTTTTGGTATTTGGTGACTCCTCTGTTTGCCTCTGCTCCCACAGCAGGAGGGATGGACTCCAGCATAGCGCCCCAGCTTAGTCCAGATCCCCACAGCCACAAAAGCACAAGCAAAGAGACTGCTTCACTCCAGCTTCGAAGGTGCCTCGAGCATGTCATCTACAAAACACGACAACAGCTTGTCTTCCTTTGGCTCTTTGGCATAGCAGCTTGAGTCCAACATTCTTACAGATTTAGTTGGCTTCCGTGCATCATTGTCCTGTCAATAGCTTCTGTGGTCTCCACTGTATCAACACTTCTAAATATACAAGCAAGAAGCCTCCAAGGCAATCCTTACAGAACAATCTTTGGATATACCTATAACGTCTGTAGCATTTTACCGTTTAGTCTCTTCAGAGTTAGGAATAGCATGTCTTTTCATGATACGTTTACACAGCTCCTCACAGAACGTGCTCCCAGGTCAGATTCAGAGTTTTAAGGTCCTACTACGTAACAAGCAAGTAAATTAACAAATAAAATGCTTTGCTCAAACCTAAGGCATCTTCCTTTCCTTCTATACACAGGAAATTCTGAAGATTGTAATTTCTATCTCCTGTCAAATTCTAAGTTATGTGAACTACTTTACTCCTGATAGAAAACACAATCTGAAGAAAAAATCGTATTAAATGCCTTTGAATACTTTTTCATTTCCTAATGCTAAAATAGAATAAAGTACAATCAGATTCTGGATAGAAGAGAGTTATTTTCATCCAGAAAATGACACAGAATGACCCTAACAATGCAGTTCCAGATAGCTAATTAAAAGTAAAATTAAAAACAAGGAACATACAGATCTAATTACATTTTTAAATAGAAAGACATCGAGAGGATGGGAGAGAATAAATGATTTACATTTTTTTTTCTGGCGATGACTCTGCAGTTAAAGCAGAGATATGCCCGTGAGGATTCCTGAGTCACTTAATATTCTGCTTTTTCTTGGACTGGTTTCTGTTATGTTTCCTCTGTAGATGGCTATATGTGCGAGAGCAGATCTTGGACAAAACATCAAGAAAGAGAAAATTAAATGATCTGTGTAATTCCCAGTTGACTTCATCTAAGAAAGAGTCCACATTATCTTCAGAAAGCCAGGGTAGGCACAGCCTCCGTGTCCTCATTCAGCCCCATTAGAATGGCTGCAAAGATGAAATACACCTGCTTAACTCTTCTCTTTAGGAAAAGGACACTGCGTTCATTGCAATCAAATGCTGAAATGGAGGGGGGGAGAGGGGTTACTTAAAGTTGCCAAAGAGGGGTTCTGAGAGTTACCAAAGCACCACATAAGAAGAGTAACACTGGACAGAAATGTCATTAAACAAGCAACATTCTGTTTAGGATTTGCACCTGACCGAACTGTGTGCAATGCCTCATGCATTCCTGATGGTGCTCTGAACCATGTGACAGAAGAAAAAAGTCCAGAAACATACAAGCTCAATGTACAAAAGCAGCCAGAGTGGGAATCTTATGCCAGATGTTTTAGGTTCCGAGGAGAGATATAATACAATGCAGCCAAGACCAGATCATTGGCATGGGGTCAAGTCCAGGAGGTGTTTTCTCTCTCATGTTCAAACTCACAGAAAGTGAATCTGTGACCTCCAATGACACGCAGTGTGAGGAAGAATTTCAGCTCCTGCTGGATCCAAAGTGAAACAATTTGCATGAAAGATGGTATGAAAGGAAGTCACAGCCCCAACAAATTCATCACAGAACATCCTCACTCAGGACTTCTGGAGTTACCCAATTCAGTAAACAATCTTGTGCTTACGACTTCATTCAGCTCATTTGTTTATGGCACTTAATTGTTGCCAAGGAATGTCAGACTGATGCATTTTACCAGGATCAAGATGTATTTTATCCCGTGAGCAGGCTCAAGCTGCCTCCCTGCTGGGCGCCACATTTCTCTGCAAGCAGAAGGGTCTGTATATTGGATTTGTTTTTACAGTGTGTTTAGGGTTCCCTGGACGGAGACCACCAAGCAGGTCAAAACAGAGCTAGGAAAGAGCCTTTTTGCTACAACCATTGCAGTAAACACTTCAAGGCAGTCCCAGCTGGCCGTGCTGGGTCTGTGGGGACACGTTCCCAGAGGCAGCAGCGCTGCTGCTGCAGCAGCCACCTTTGCAGTGCAGGTACCTCTTGATCAAAAGCTCCGCTTCCTGCATAAGCCAAACAACCTGACACAAGAGATGTGCTTCATCATCTCAAACTAATATAGGCACCTTAGTATGGTCACTAGAGAGAGGTACTTGGAATCGTCCTTGGCAGGAGCTGGGCTGCAGCGTGGTGCTCTAACCGTCCCCATTCCAACCACCCCGGCTCTGTAGGCAGAGCAGGGGCCACAGCTGTGAGCTCACTTTCCCTTCCCCATATATTTTCCAGGCTGTTCTGCTAGGAATCAAGGTATTTGTGCTGAAAACATTGCACCAAGCCCCCCGGTGCTGCTCCGAGTGGGCTCTGCCTGAACTGCTAGCACAGCAGAGCCACGTGAACAGCAAGACTCGCCCTGTCTCAGCAGCCCTATTCATCACATATGATAAATAAACACTATCTGGCATCCTCCTAGGACTGCATAGAGGCTTCTTATTGCTGCGTGTGCGGGTGCACACGTCTGCGTGGCGACAGGCAAAAAGACACAGACATGTTTCGAGAGAGCCGCCTGCTCGGCACTGGCATCAAGCAGCGAGCGCTGGGCCAGCCAGGCCCAAGCCTCAGCAGGCCGGTGGCTGCAGATAAATCTCCGTGGTGCGTGTGCCTGCCAGTGATGAACGCCACCCTTATGTACTGCTGCTGCTGGGTAATCATCTATTAGCACTAATTGCTACAGCCTGGAGCCGGGGCGAAAGTGGCCTTTCGCGTTAAATAATACGATAAGAAATAATACAGATAAAAGATCTGCTAAAAAGGTCAGCTCTAAGGAGAAGCTCATCCCTGGCTTCAAGCGCAGCTCTCGCCAGGGTGCAGTGCTCCGTGCTGCCTCTGTGTGTTGGCAGAGGGAGCGCAGGCTCCCCACGGCAGCAGGACGTTACCCTGGGGTGCTGCACACCGAGGCTTCCCCCTCTGCCTCCCACCCTTGCTCTGCGATTCAGGGATATAGGATCCATATCTGAACGGGCCTCGTTTGATAGAGATTCTGACAGCACCCACAAACCAACCTCTTCTCGGTGCAGCAGCCTGGCTGCTCGCTGGACACCCATTGCTGTCAGTTTTGAATGCATGGCAGGGAGGCAACCTTCGCCTTGCAGCTCCTCAGTTGTTTATTTTCCATCACAACCTCTGCAGACTCCACAGATGACTGTAAGGGAGATAGTTATGCTATCAGGGGCCAGCCTGGATCCTGCTCAGCACTGAAAAACAAACAAAGGAAGGAATTTCAGCAGAGATGCAGGTGGCTGGAGAGGCTCTGTGGTGAGAAGGAAGGCATTCCAGTCGGTGCTGTGCATAGCACTGATATGAATTGCAGTTCAGACATGACATCCTAAGAATATCAAGGTCAGATCAAAATTAAAATGGAAACAATTCAGGCTGTGAAACTTCAATGAAGTCCAGGTCTTCAACAGGGAGGAATGCAGTGTTTGGGACAAAAAAATATACCAAATTAGATAAAAAATAGGAAAGGTGATCCTTTTACTACAGAGTGTGACTTCCTTTAACTGAGAGACTAGGAGGTATTTAAACAGCAAGACTCCATCATGTTTTAAAATTGGAGGTTACAAAATTACAGGCCTCTTGCCCCCTGCAGGGACTTGTGCATGTAGGGTGAAATGGTGCCTCTGTCCTTAGGCCCTTTGCCCACTCTTGGCAAAGAGCCCCTCCTCTGCCTGCTGCAAGCCCGATGTGTCATTAGAGATTAGCATAAGGCTCTCCAAGCTGTGCTTGCGTCTTCTCCATCCCTGCTCAGCACTTGATGGCACGGGACAGCTATTCACCAGGCTGATTCTTTTCTTTCTTTTTGTCCATGTGCACGCATCTTCAGAAAAGTTTAGAAACCTAACCTGACCCAAAGCACGGTGGTATGCACTGGGGCTGAGTGGGTCTCTTGTCCCGTGGGTCACCCAGGCTGTCCCCTGACAGAGGAAACTAAACGGCTCTGAAAGGGCTTTTCTTTGCGCCCCTGGGAAAGGCCGACGTCTCGCTGCCCTGCGCTAATTCCTCTGCACATTGTTTTCCTAAGTGCCTGGAACCATAGGCGAGCTCAGCAGCAGCAACCTCGCCTGGACCTTCACGCTGCTCCCTCCTGGGGCTCCCTTCAGTCTGCCTCACAGGGACAGCTAAGCAGTTCCAGCACACTCACAGGAGTCCACATGTGTCTTCAGCTGGACTTCCAGCGGCAGAGGTACTTATGGGATCTTACTGGGGCCCAGGCACATATGTTTATGCCAGCTGCTACATTATTAAAAGGCGGGAGAAACAAAGCTACTCTTCCCTACTCTTCCACCTTGCCAAGAAAGGGCTCCAAACTTGACTATATTTACTTTGCTTGGCCTCAGTGTGAATGGGGAGAGCTAATTAAAGGTGTTATGCACCTCCACCAGCACCACTGAGCCCCCTTGCTCTGCTTGTGCATGCAGCGCGCAGCTGAGGAGCCGCGGTGCCCGTTCCTCACCATGGCCAGGGCGCTGAGCGGCTGCTGGCCACTCTGCTTATCAGCTCATCCCTCAGCACCAGCCATATCCCCTGCTGCTCACAGCTGCTCCCTGAAAAGCCGAACTCCACGGGGATCCATGGAACTGCAGCCTCGCATGTGGCACGTGCTTTGTCCGCACATCGACACACAGTGCTTAGGGCAAGGCAACCGGGCACTCAGGAAAACTTCCTCCCCAGATCAGCCTATCAGCTTTTTTTTTTTTTTTTCCCCCCCTCCCCCTTCTTAACTTGCAGGTCTCTGTGGCAAGCTTCCTTGGTGGGCATCTTTTGGAAATATCCAGCTCCGGACCTTCCCAGCTGCTCAGGGAAGTGCTCTTCATTGCTTTGGTCCTGCTCTCCCTCTTTTCCATCTGCCTTTCCCATCTCAGTGAAATGGTTTGCTCTGCCAAAGCAGTTTATCATGAGTATTCAGAAAATGCTTGAAACAAAATGAAGTGGCAGCTTCGAAGGTGGCTCAAATGGTGCAATGAGAAAGAGAAAAGTGGCCTTTTACCTGAAGAGCCACTTCTGTGCATTATAGGGCTTTCCCTCCTTGTCCATCACAGCCAATGCAATCCTCCAGAATATGTAAGTCCCACAAACCAAGTAGACAGACAAAAACGACAGCATGCTCCCTAGTCAGCCTTCTATGAAAAAACAAGGGCTAGCATTCGGGCTTGCTCTTTACAGGATGGTGCTTCACAGACTACATCTCTGCTGTCAGACTCCCAGTTTTATAGCCTCTGGTTTATAGATATTTATCACACATACATACATAGCTTTTCCTCAAAATTTGAACACAAGGGTATTTTTCACAGCAGCCAGACTCCCATTTCTTATATTTTTTCAGGAGACATAAGGAAGGGAAACCTCTAAATCACCAGGAAGCTATGACAATGCAGACCCTACTGCACAAAATTGCTTTTATAAAGCACTTACTTTTTATAGTCTAATTTAGGGCGACATTGAATGTTCTCAAGAATACTTTCCAGTTCCTCCAAATGTGCTGCCCCTGTTAAAATGTCTGAAAGTCCTTTCCTGCATTAATTCCCAGCCAAATGTACTGTACGCCTCCTGGAACTCTACCAAATGACCAAACTTGAAGTCATCATTTCTAGGATAAATTACCTCTCCATTGGACTGGGTATTAAGCGAACTCTATAGGGATGCAGGGACCAGGGCTGTTTTTATTTCACATACATTAATGCCACACTTATTGTTTGACCTGTAACTGCTACAGGAAGAGCTGTTGTGCTGGGGAACGATCGAGAACTGAATGCTTTCCAGATCAGAAATGCAGCCAACTAGCCAGATACACAGCACGTCACGAGCCAGCGATGTTTTTAGCAGCACGTTTGCACAGAGGATACTTTTAAGAACAGAATTTGAAGGTGCTCAATTTTGAGAGAAGCTGGTTTGCTGGAGAGAGTGCAGATCCCAGGATCCCCAACACACAAGCCCTCCTCTGGAGGAGATGAGGCCACGATAAGCTCTGGACACAGCGCTACGGGCACTCCAAGGGTCACCGAGCTCTCCTAAGCTGCTTAGCGATGCTGAGGCGGGTTTATAACCTGCAAGACGGCCGAGAGCCTTCCTGATGCTCCCCCTCCTCCTGGCCCAGGACACACACACGCGCCAGCAGATCCCCTGCAGCCGATACTCCCTCCTGCTTGCAAAGGAAGGATTTCCCGCCCACTAGCCTGGCAGAGCTCTCCGCGCTGCCCACGAGGTTTGGAAGCAACTGGCGGCCGTTAAAGAGCAGACTGCTCCACAGTTCCCTCCAACAACCCTTCCACACAGCACCGCATTTCCACTATTATTCTGCAATAGTTCAAGTACATTAAATCCTCCTTTTTCTTTCTCAGAGAATTTCCTTTCCTCTGATTTATTTCTATGGCAATCCATTTAGCAGGGGAGAGCGATGGGGGATGTGGGAGCTGACAGATCTATTCACCCAGGGGCCAAAGCGCCGCCTTCCTGGCTTCCCTCCCGGGACACATCGCAGGCTGTGCCCGGGGAGCTGCCCCTGCGGGCCGGCAGCTCCCGGAGCCTGCGCCTGCTCGGGACCAGAAGGCTTCCCGGCGCACCCACGAGCACAGCAGTTTTGTCGGCTGCCTGATCTTTTTCTTACTTTTTTTTTCCTATGGGTTTTTCCCCTATGGTAATGCCGTGCTGAATAGGAATTGCTGGTTCCCCCCGCCAACACACACACAGCTGCAGAAAAATAAAAGCTGCCCACTAAATAAAACGTCTCCAGGCTGTCATCACTTTACTTAAGCAGAGATCGATGGAAACTTGCAAACAAGGGTGTATAGTTAGGGTGCAAGGATAGTGCAAGGCTACTTCTCAGTGTGAACTATCCTCCCTTTTAGGATGGTAAGGAAAGGAGGAATTTGCATTTGGAAGCTAAAGGTCTCCCATGGGGCTTTAAAGCAGTTCCTTTAACAACACCCATTTTTGGCTTGCTCCAGCTATCCTTAAAGAAGCTTTAGCAAGAAAATTGAACACCAGGCCTTGCTAGGGGGGCTGGGAGGAAAGGAGCGGTGGATTGTGCTATTACTCTGTACGTAGCTTGGAAACTGGAAAAGAACTGCCCATCTCATTCATAAAGAGCCCCAAGATCCATGACACATCAGAGATGGGATCTGTGACTACATTCATCTTCATCAGAATTTGCAAAAAGAAGAGAAGCTGCATCTAGGGGAAAGTTAAATTGAGAGGTTTTGTGCAGTAGGAAAACACACTGGGAGAGAAAGCAACTTCTCAAATCCTTTGTAAAAAATTCCCACAAGCCCTTCAGAGCATAAGAAATAACATGGAGTGGAGCTGATAAATACATCTCCTTGGCATCCTCAATATCACGCATGGCTCTATGCCGCAGTTGCTCAAACTTTGTGTGCAACCCTACAGGAGCAAACTGGAAGTACCAGCTCAAGCGCTTGCATGATGACGGACAAAAGGAAGCAAGAATCTGATTCCCTTATTTAAACTTACAAGAGAGCTTTATAAACAGTGGTCAGGAATAAACGTTTTGAAAATGCATGACAAGTCCCTAGCTAGTGCCTCAGTGCGCAACCCGTAGAGATGTTTTGCCTCTAAAACACTTTAAAAGGTATGAAAAGTACTATTCAAATGAATAAGTAATAATCCTTAGACTGTTTTGCCTGAAGAACTACACACACCTTGCATAAGTCGCCACATTCAAGGGCCCATGTCTGTAGCCCCTGTGCAGTGAGCATGGGAGAGAAGAGCAGAGGGAAAGGAAACACTAGCGACACTTCCAGCCAGAAGTCCAGATGGGATCTGAAGCTAAGGAGAAGGGGGACACGACTTACAGTTCAGTGTGCATGAAGGGTGCATCTGAATTTATCTCAAATGCTGACTCCACCTGCCAACTATGTGCATCTCAAGCTAAATGAGAGCTTCTCCTTATTAAAGTGCAGCATACCCTAGTTTTCAGTCTAAGTAAGGCTTCACACAGGGAAACTGGCATCTGCTGAGCATTTGCACATGTGCTGAATAGGGAAGACAGCACTTTTCTGCCTTCCAAAAGCAATTTCAGTGCTGTTGAAGGGTAAAGCACACAGTGAAATCTGAGCAAAGCTGCAACACAGAGCAGCGATAAGCAGGCATATACACGGTTGCCATTAATACCAGCACCGCCAGGAAAGGAGCTGAATCTTTTCAGCACTTACAAAAATAAAGCTGCTTAAGAAGGGGGGCTGCAGGAACTCTCTACATTGGTGCTACCCCCAAAATCCCTGACTGTCCAACACGCTGCCAGACCCTCCAAAACGCAACATCCCTTTGTGCTGTGCCAGAGGGCAGGCACTCGTTCCCAGCACCTACACGGTTTCTCTGTCCAGATTTGCTTGCTTGCTTCTTCAGCCAGCTCCAACTGAATAGAAAGCGGCTATTCACAATCGCGCCACAGATGGTTACACAGAGACTGGAATCTTCCCCTCTTGTTTTCCCTGTGCATACAGAAGCCACACGCACCAATGCCGGATGCCATGTGCACCTGGGGGTACCACGTTTGCACATTTTACTCTGTGCAAAGCTGCAATATGCCATGTACATTATTCATCAAAAAAGTCTAGCACAACAGGACTTCTTCCTCGCAAAACTGACAAAATTCCCTTTAAGGCTGCCCTCGTTTCTGCTTACCTATACTATAACGTATAACACATACAATGTATGACCTACAATACAATTTGCCATCTCTAATACAATGCATATATATTATATATGCCAAGATTGATTTCTGGAATGACAGCCTCTGAAACTCTTTTCTTTTTTTTTGCTCCTGTTCTTGTGCATTTCAAACATTTGGCAACTATTTTCTAATGTGGCTTTGCAGCCTCTGTCATAGGAGCAGATTTTTCAAGCCCCCAAGAGCTAAGCCCATCATGCAGGACTAGATCTGCAGTAAGACTGAGCATCTGATTACATTTATGCAAATGCCTGTATTTATTAGCATAACAGGAAGACTGTTCTACTGCCTGCAAAGAAATGAGCCCCTTTATTCAAACAGATGTGTCAGTTCTGAGCAGTTAATAAGATCTATTTGTAATCCATAGGTATGCACAATAAAATCAGGATATTTAGCACTTACATTGGCAGAGGAACTGCCAGGAATATCAGTAGCATACAACTTAACACAATCCTTAAGAGAGATACTTAAGTGCTCCTCAGGGTAGTTCTTGGCAGCAGTAAGGGTACCCAAACACACTCAAGATCTCTATTCTGATCTTGTCTGCCAGCTGTGTGCGCTGCAGGACCCAGCAGGCTGGCGATCCCCATGCAAGGGGCTCTGCTGCATTGCACTGGCCCCAGTCTGTCATTCTCAGCTGCTCCCCAACTCAACTTTTCAGATTTCTTCAGCTGCGTTCCCACCCGCAGGAGCAGAGAAAAGGCCGAATTGCCCTGGGAGGGCGAAATCTCACTGTCATTTGCTTTCCTGGGGAGAGCGAGCTGGGCAGATCTGTGCTGCAGCTCAACACGATTCCTGCCAAGGGATGTAAGGAGGAACCACAAATACCAAATGAAGACCAGAATACGTAGCAACTCACAGCCTCACAGTGCTTACAAAAGTGCCTAGAGCCTACGGTGGACAGTAGAAGTGCTGTTTTCATTTTTCCCTAATTGGCTGTGAAATTATGTTTGCAACCTGCTAAAATGCCCACTTAGGCTTCTGGGTAGCAAACAATTGCCCATCTGCCAAGAGGTTTTCCAGCCGACATTTATATAAATACAGAAATCAGCCTGCTATTCACATCCGATTAACAAACACAGGCTCTAATTAGCCCATATGATTAAGATTCATTTGACAAGTCACTTCAACACATACATAAAGTCTTCCCTCCTTTACTCAGTGAGGAAGAACAGTCCTGTCTCACATTGACTTTGCAAAGGAAAGGGAGAAAAGCTAAAGGAGGGCATCTGGGGATCAAAGGGTCAAAATCCTGCTTTCCCACTGGGGAGTTTGTTCCATGATGCTCACAGCACAGCCAATGGTGGGGGTGGAAAAGCTCTCATTTCACACCAGGTCCCCAAAGCTGGTACCTGTCTTCTCTCCTGTCTGGTAGCTACAGTGCGGGAGACAGACCTCGAAGCCTAATCTTAGACCTGGCTTTGAGCTGAGTCAGGTCTAGAAAGCTCTCCCTGCAGAGGTGTGGGCCGAGCTGTAAAACTCCCCGCCATGGAGGAAAGTCCCCATGTTGGGAGCTGCGAGGCTTTTCCCTGTAACAGCACCTGTCTACAGCAGCAGCATGCAACAGACCACAGCACTTCTCCGAGGAGACCTGGCCACTGGGAAAAACTGTTGTTTCAGTGCTGTTAAACAACACGCTCCATGTTGTTCGCACGGGTCAATACAACAATTCCTGCAATCAATTTGATTTGTAATACGCCCTGTCTTATGAATCACTGAGTTATTAACCTTAACAATGTCAGTGAGCTCCTAGTGTAATTAACTCTCAGCAAATTAAGGCCTAGGGTAATTATTAAGAGCTTCTTTGTACACAGGAATATATTAATGTTATTGATGCTACATGATTATATCCTTACACAAAGAAGGATTCAGAGCGACTGCAGTGAAAGACATAAACCCAGTCTGAACAGCCTCTAGGGACAATAGGTATACTAGCACATTGATTACGACATCCTCATATTGCTCTTAATATTTATATTACAGAGTCATGTAACATGGTGATACAGAACTCTTATTGTTGTCCAGCTTTTTTCTAGACAACTGACTTTGACAACAGAAGTTTCTTGGTTAGTACATTTGGTCTCAGTCCGTGGGTGAAAAATTAGTTCTATCATCTCTGTTTAGACCAGAAAATCTCCCTCTGCCTTGGCTAAGGCTAGCATGAAAGAAGCACACTTCATTTCCCAGGCAGGACTGGATTTGGGGAGATGGGAAATCAGTCAGAAGTCAAACTACTGATGCAAATATTGCTTCCCTGGGCAATCTGCATTTTTACAGCTCTCTGTTCACTGCAGATATAGCGTCTGACTATCAGCACTGTCTGCCACTGGTCTTCCTAGAAGAGTCATCATCTGCTAATAGCAGAGTTCTCTAATGTCACTTCCAGTTACTAAAGATTCTTCTGAATTTGGTTTGCAGGTGGAGATTATTTCTTGCTCCAGACCAGATAGTTCCCTGGGAACAAGTCCATTGGTGGCACTGCCGGGGTGAGGGCAGTATCCCCAGCTTGCAAAGCAGGACAGATCTTTACCTTAGGAAGCAATCTCATTATAAAGGAAGAGATTAGGACAAACTCTCAGTTCAGCTACAATGTTTTCACATCACAGGCACCAACTCCTCCTTTCTGACAGGTACATTTCCCAGCAAAAGGGACAGGCCTTGGGAACCATGAAAGCTGGGGTAAGTTGCAAGTTTTGAAAAATGCTCCTTCCTCATTCTCTTTTAATCCCAGTGCGATTCATCACTTTGCTAATCACCAGTTCTAGGATGATACATGAGAAAAATACTGATTTTGAAGAGAAGAGACAATTTACAGTGAAATTCAACAGCGGGTCATATTCGCATTACCTCTCTGGGCAACTGGAGCTATGCAGGAGTCATCCAGAAAATTAGTTGGGCTGATGTTCGAGCACACAGCTGTGGTAAGGCTGTTTACAAATGGTTTTGATGAGACTTTTTCTTTTTCTTGGGACCAGCATTAACCTTGCTACAGGCTCCCAACGAAACAATTAATGTGAGCAAATAAGGTAAGCAAAAACTGTCACAATACATTTCTATTCTATAAGTAATCAGTGCTGCAACTGCCTATGGTACTAGTCAAGCAGCATATTAATGCACTGTTACAAGAATGCTTTCAAGGCAGAGCACTATTTGGCCCTGCAGAAAGACAGCTTGCTATCTATATCAAAGAAAAGAGGTACCATATGGAAGCATTACAAGTCCCACCTGAGAAGAAAACAATAGTGGATGCACTAGACATGAGAAACAAGGCCCTCATCATCGCAGAGTGCCAGAGCCTGTACCTAGAGACAGCTCACCTCTAAGGACAAGACCTTCTTAAGGGGCTTTGCAAAAGTAGTTCTGAACAGCCCTAGAGTAAGATCTAGCCTGGATGAGACATGAAGGCCCTAATTAGTAAGAAAAGGAACAGTTTTCCCTAAGAACCCTCTCTGATCTCCTACCTCAGGAAGCAAGGAAGAATGCCATGGCATTCTCTCAGAAAGATGCATTGTTCCTCCCACCATTGGGAAAGAGGGGGGTGAGGCCCAGGTCAAGCATGAAGAGGAGCTGTTACAGCCCGCGTGCCCCAGCAGACTCCCCTGTGTGCAGAGCGTGTCTGCCCAAACCCTCGGCAGCCGGCGCAGGGACAGCAGCTCCAGGTGACTCCCAGCTTCGCTGGTCACTGGCCTGCCCGCACTCCCTCTCAGGCCTCTCTAGCAGGGGTGAAATACATTGCCCCTAATAAGCAGCGACACAGCAATTTTCTCCATCACGTCAGTTGTCAAGACAGCCAGCAGCTTCCCCACACAACCTAGGACTTCACTGGGAACCTCCCTTAGCCTTGATGTGAAGAAATTAATCTATGAGGGAGCCCAGCATCTGCAATGTGCTGCAGAGCAGCTGCCCACAGAGGCTAATGGGCTCCCACCCACACACTGAACTGAGGGCCAGGGCTGCAACAGCCGCAAAGTGCAAGGGGAGGGTCGTGCAGGACGATGTTGGAGAGCGCAAGGCCTCGTTAACATCTCAGTGCTGCCAACCTCTGCCAGCATGAAAGGCCCAGCTGAACAACACGATGGCGTCACTCATCTGCAACAGCACTCGTTCCTGGGGCGGCCAGCAAGGCTGCTGCTGGAGCTGGGCTGCTGTGCGATGGGGGCAGCCGCAAGGCTGGCCGCTCTCTAAGCGAGAGCTCTTCACACAGGCCACGCATGTGGCTTCCTCACACTGCAGCCGTCTTTCTCCTTTCAGTTAAGATGGAAGGACAAAGCTGATGGAAAGCATAAGGGAAAAAGTCTTGCGGGATTTGTAATCAACTCAGGCATTGAACAATATTCTGTTCTCACAGCATGGGCCAAGTGATCCCACTCAACAACTTGCTCATAATTCTGCTTCTTACTCATCAAAATAGGCTTTTTTTTTCCTCTCCCCTCTCTCTCTCTGCTCTCCTCCCTCCCCCCTTCTTCACTTGCATCTGTTGTTTACAGGGGCAAAAGTGTTGGTATAAAACTTTCATGGTTTAGAAACCCATCCTTAAGCTGTCTAAAGGATTTGATATACTACTTTATGGAGATACGTTTTTGGCCAGAAACAGGTTGGATAGTGCTGACATGGTAGGAGTTCAGCAGCTCTCACTGGAATTATGGGCTTTAATTTTGTCTTTTCTTCTTAGTGTTCACTTTCCAACAGATCTAGCCGCTTGCTCTTGCTACCTTTATTAGTACAGTTGATGGGCAACTTTCCAAATCAATTAATGTTATTGTTTCATTTCTTAGGCCTGTAAAAGCACAAAATTTATAAGAAATCTGAAAGGCTATGAAGTATGCCATAGTGCCACAGCAGAGATGGAGAGTAATTAGATCAGCTAGAGCCACTGAAATCCCATTTGTTGAGCACGTTCCATTAAAATACTCTTCTCTTTGCTTCAAGAAATATTATCAGCTTTAATATCACAGGAGAGAGGGAGGGGGAGGAAAAGATAACGCATTTTCCTACTAATGCTTCTCAGCTGCATTTGAAGGGGAAATTGCAAACAGCTTTTCAGTACTGGGAGTGGTGCCGCTTGGGGAGCAGGTCTACTTGAGCAGGGTTTGCCACTGTAGC
>JAUBOD010000189.1:267178-286149 GCA_032353885.1 Nothura maculosa
GGCCGCAGCAGATCTGGAAAAAGGGCCATTTCAGGTCGTAGGACTTCTGGAACCCAAAAAGAGGGTAGTACAGCTTAATCTGGAGGGTTTTAATTCAATACCCTTCTTGAAGCGGGGACAACTCCAAGATTATAAGAGTCTGCTAGCAATGTGATGGCTCAAGAACAGGAAAACAGGAAGCCACAGATGAGGCTTATATCTGGCTGCACACAGGATGAGCTGCTGCCCCTCCTGGTATAGTCTTGAGAGTTGAAAGACTCTAGGACTTTGTTATACAATGGAGAAAACAAAAGGGAGTTTTCATGAGCTGTTACAGCTCCAACACATATAGCTTCCATTCTTCTCACCCTCAGAGAAGAACTAGACAGATACCTACAATAATCATTACATTGTTTAATGCAAATTAAGATCAAAAAGAAAGAGCTGAGACTACTGAGATAGTGAGAAGCATCTCTCTGAAGGCAGGATTGAAATCTGAATCCTCCCCCTCTGAATCCTTCAGATGAGCTTGTCCCTGCATTGACTTTTAAAGGCTCTTCTGCATCATTGTACCTCACTTTTAGCACCTAGCTCAAGGAACAATACATTTTCTCCCGCTTTCAGTGTTGTTGCTCTAGATTATATTTTGCAGTAGAAGTCTATGATAAGTGATACCAAATGTGCATGACTGTGTAATATCATACAAGCTTTGCCAATTAGATGTGCCATTAAGCCAAGTACACTGTGGGTGTACGTGTGTTATATAAAAGGTTCGTATGCTTTTTTAATAATAATAAAACCATTCTGCCCAAACTTGAGTTAGATTGGGGGTTGAAAAATGCCCTTCAGTACTTACCCTGTACCTCACCACTAATACTGCTGCAGGTTATTGCAGAGCAACTACATCTTGTTCTAGATGTGGCTGCTTTTCAACTTGTGTTGATGTCCTCTCTTCATAATTTGTGCATTTGATTTCATTATTCAATCCAGACTCAATTTCCTACGACCACCAGGACATGAATGAGTTGGGATGGCTCTTTTACTTGTCTTCTTTAATAATCTCATTTTTGACTGCAGATGCAGACAGTAGGTCAAGTATGATATAGGACAAAGAGGAATGGTGATGTTTGAATATTTTGGGGTTTTGGCTTTTATCTTCCTGTATCTCCAATTATTCTTTTTCTTTTTTCACCTGAATTCACTTCAGCAGTGGCTAATTGGCTCAATTGCATGACCAAGACCTCCGCTGCAGAGTTTGTGGCATCGTTAAGCTCTGGGTTAGGAAGATTACCACTAGCACTAATGCTAATATGCTGCAGCAGGCAATGAAGGTAAAAAAGATATCCATACTTCTGCTATCTCCCAATGCTGACTGCATTTTCTTTGAGCATGAAAGGAATAAATCATGCAACAAGCTCAGAGCATGAAAGGACAAAGGTTACAGCGGAGAACAGGGACATTTTAAGGTGCTTGCATCTAAATGTTTAACATTTCTATTTCACAATGAAGCAATGCTTTATGAAGTTCTGCACTAGTCTGTGACAGTAACGTTAGGTTTCTCTGAGCTGAAGTGTTAGAATGGAGCAGTGACTCAAGGACATCTTTGTGTTATATTGCTAAGCAACCCCATCCACAGCTTTGCAGTTTGTTATCATCACTTAACCCCATTTTGGGAGTAAGCTTCAAAAATTAAATGCCTCATTTAGGGAAAAGGATCAAGGAAATGTAAATGTTAATTTCTTAGTCTGTCGTCCCCTTTTAAATAGGGTTTGCAAGTGGCAGCTGGAGGAACAGATCAGAAGGAACAGCCTTTTGCAGTCAGCAAGTTTTCTTCTCTCATGCTCAGTGCTCAAAGCTTTAGGATAATCAGATTCCAAGAGGAAAGAGAAAGATTGAATCATTTGCCAAGAAGGAAAACTACACATGCTTGCCCTGCTGGTGCAGGAGCCCCAGCCTTGGTGCAGGCAGGCAAAGCTCCTTTTCCCGTGCCTCCTTCCCCAGTTTCTGGCACTTCTTCGCTGCTTCCCGTGGGGTCCAGCACAGAGACCAAATTTCTAACAAACTTAAGTTGGAAGGAGCCTTTGGACTCTGCACCAGAAGCCAAGCTAGCAGGGAGCTTATCGCAGCAGGCAAGGCTTTGGCTTGGGGGGGATTTCAGCCCACAAAGACAGACACAGAGGGGTGCGATAGCACAGGAGAGAGAAGCTAGGACACGCAAAGCAAGAGGAATGTGAAGGAAAGGAGAGGAAATAAGAGGCATTTGGGACAGCGAGGAACCATCCTGTTCATACTGGCACCAATGCATGAATTCCCACACTCAGCACACCGAGACCCATCCTGTGTGGCCCGCAACTACCGGTGCCTTAGGGCAAGCAGGAGAAAAAGTAACTAGGCCCTAAGGCTTCAAGGAGAGTCCAACCAAGGTCTTGTGTGCCCAAGATAGCCTATACTGTTTTAGCTTAAATTATGCTTAAGTCATCGCGATGCCCATTCAGACTGAACTGGTGATAGGGGTCAGGTGGAACAGGAATGGCCAAAATGGCATGCTCTGTTTGCTGCACAAACAACATGAGTAAGTGTCACATTAAACAAGGCAGAAAGGGTAAGCTTCATTTACTCTGGTTACGCTTGTCTTCATGACCAGGCAACTTGGCTTCACGCTTTTTTTTCTTAAGTTGCTTCCCAGCTAATGTAGCTTGAACAGAAGACATATGAAACAAGAACACCTACACTCCTTGAAGCAACACTGTTTTAAAACTGTGCATTTAAATGCATCACATTGACCTCAAAAAAAAAAAAAAAATCACTCATATTCCTTCCTCCTTTCAACCTAGTACAATACATATCAAGGAAGGCACAGCAGCAGCCAAAGGGTTATGGAGAGAGGCACAGCGCAAGCATGGAATGTAAACCAGCACTTAGAAGTAAGTCCAAAAAGGGAAAGCTCATCATATGTGTGTGTGCATGTAGATATATAAATATGCACATATGCATATAAACACAATCATCTTCAACATGATATCAGAAACCACACTGCACTTCCACCAGAGATGACTTTGTTCCTCTGTTATCACATTTTAAGCTAGAAGGAAAACAAGAAGGAAAAAACGATGTGAACGTTTTGCCCCAATCCTGTCAGACAACTCCCGTAACCATGGCAACAGGAGGAGCACCCGTCTTGGCACTGCACGTCTGGTAAACATATTCTCTGCTCTCCCATTTATTATGCTATTAAATAGCATGTTTGCGTCGAACCCTAGCTCTATATATTATTACACTGCTGTCAGGGAGGTCCAAACGTGCCGGCTGAGCACTCAGCAGAGTCACTGCTCCTAAATGCTCTAATAACAGGCAGCGCTCCGAAGGCGTCTGTGGGAAAACAAGCCCGCGGCTCCTGCGGATGCTAGCAGCTCCAGCAGGGACAGCTTGCCCGGATCCCCCTGTGGCATCCATGCTCTGCGGCAGAACAGCCACGGGCGCCACCTTCCCCCAGGGCCATGGTGGGCAAGGCCCACATGCAGCCCAGCCTGGAAACATCTCTGGCAGGTCCCATCCGAACTCTTCCCCCAGGCACCAGCAGAAGCCAGGGCCCGTGCCGCACACGGCAGAGCCATCTCACCGCCTGCTGCTCTGCACCACCCAGGCATGAGCCCTGCTCTCCCCCTGTGCTACCCACCAGCCGCAGAAAACTGCTGTTTGCACAGCAAAGAGCTCACACTTCAGTGAGATATCGGCTCCAGCTGTTGCAGCATAGCACTAAGTCCTTTCTCAGTTTCAGTTCAACTTTCTTACTCCTCTCCACACCCTGGGTCATCTTGCCAAAGATAAAAACTGGACAAACTGGTAAATGCAACACCTCACACAGAGCAAGCATGGCCCTAGGAGTCCAGGACCAGGAGGCTGCATCATGGTAATGTTGTTCAGTGCTTAAAAAGCACTTGAGCAGAGCCTTGATCTTCCCCAGACTTCTCATCTCCCCAGTAGTTATACCAACTGTTACTACTATTGCAGAGAGGGGTGCTGTTTGGCTGAACTCTCAGTATAAACCCTCCTTAAGGACTAACAGCTCAGTCATTTCCTTTCTGCCCAAATGAGCTTTGTTTTATCCAACTTGAATTTTTTCAAGCTATAGGCTCCAATCCTTCCCAATCTCCTAAGGAGAGCTATCAAGGTTCACATTGAAGGTCAGGAGGGGAAAGAAGTAAAAAGTCAAGCAATACACAGCCTGCCTGAAAATCCAACTCCCCAGCAAGTCCTTGGCCAAGCTTATTCCCTTCAGCTGCTGGATGCCATCAACAGATGTGGCCTTCCTTCAAAGACAGCTTTTGCTGAGAGATTAACAAAATGCATTTTCTTCTGCCTTTACTTTGCCTTTGCTTTTCTGCTTTCTGCAACCAGCCTGTTTAACAACTGGCTCCAGAAAGAAGCCTAAAATACTCTACCTTCTGCCACAATGCCCCTGGCACTGTTCTCTGCTTCAAAGCTTCTCTGCAGTAGAGATTTATGTACTATGGTATTTTAAAAGGAAAAAAAAATAACACATAGTCCTCTAATAACCAAACTCTAGCTTGGTCTCCTGCCCTTGTCTTAATAGCTTTGACAGATAGCTGCTGGGAATCTGGCAAGCCAAGCTGTGATGCAGGCCATCAGCACCTCAGCTTGCATCACGCTCCCCATTTAAACAAACAGGCTTTCGGGGTGCCTGCAGGGTGATAAAGCAGAAGCACACTTCTACTTTTCTTTTAGCAATGCACATTTATCCAGGGAAACCCATTACAACAACGTAAATCTAGTAGATTTGGTAGGTTACAGAAAGACCTGGACAGAAGCTGTTAACATTTTACACCTTAGAGCAGCAGCTAATACAAGCGTCAATTGGATTTTGCTTTCATCCATTTCACAGGAAAAAAAAAGATCAACTCTCTCACTAAAGAAATTTCCCCAGATGTTTAGCTGTTTCCTTTGAAGGTTCCCTGCCCCTTCCCACAAAATGCCAGCTCCACCTACCTCAGGATGGAGGCTCTGCACAACTTTCCAAAGCAGCAGCGGGAGGAGCAGCTGCCAGGGAAGCCTGCGCCAGGCACACAGGGCTGCAGCAGCTGCATTGCAAGTCACCACATGGAATCAGCATCACCAAGGGAACTGCCACCATGCAGCTGTGTCACCAGCTTGAGAAGGACATAGCTGGGATCATTCCTTGTGTTCACCAAACCAAGAAGTACACTAGCGTCCACTTGCACATTGTGGCCTTTACTCACATTGCTCACTCCACATGTATCTCCAGCCAAGATATTTTATTCTGGTTGTGTCATGACACAGAACATGCATGCTTTTTTCAGTACTTATTTCTTTCATTTTCCACTCTTTTCCTTCAGATTTAAAAGCTAATTATCTAATTAGAGGTTATAATAGCAGGAGATCTGGAAGTTTTCCCCCCCCCTTTCTGTGCCTTCTCTTAAGTCAAGCTTCTCTTTCTGCCTCTTTCATTCCCTCCTTCCCTCAAAACAGGAATTTTTCCTCCTTCCTCACACTTTTCCAAAGTCTTCTCATTGCCATCTGAATGGAGACCACACTAAGATGTCCTATGTGGTAAGCACTGACTCAGCATTCAATAGCAAACATGTTCTGATTTTCTCCCCTTGATTAATTTTGTTAGAGGTGATGAACTGCACCTCTGACCTCCCCTCCCTGCCTGTCACTTGGCCTGCACTCATGCAGACAGCTTGTAAGCAACTCTGGTAACTCAATCATCCCTGCAGAGCCTTTCTGTGGCGAGGATGAGAATGTCTTTTGTCCACACTGAGGAAGTGAGATTAACGACACCAAGCGGCCCCTGATTTCAATATTCACGTTGCAGCTAGATAGGCTAAAGCTCATGGAATGACCTCCAGTATCAGACTGCAATAGTGCTAATTAACCCCCTGCGGCTGTCCAAGCATGCCCAGCACTGGCTTCATCATGCAGGAAGGGTAAAATTGCCTTTGTCTTTCTCCCTCCTCTTCTCACTAAGATCAAGCTTTCAGTACAACTTGTGACTGCCCAGCCGCTCAGGGGTGCGCATGGAGGCAAGGGCTGCGGGTGCAACAGCTGGACACATGGCCAGGCACAGGCTCACACCACCGTTGTAGGGCCTAGGAAACACACAGAGCCATCCTGCTGGGCAGCACCCCAGGGAACCAGAAAATCCAAGAGGGATTCTCTCACGCCTCCTGCATGGGTCCAGCAGGCCTTCCTGAATGACCCCAATGCCTATCCAGGCATCCAAGAGTGGCAGAGCAGGGCTTTTCTGGAGCTTTTAGATTTTGCTGCCAAAGCTGCAGATCCTTCAGGCACCAATAAATGAAGAGTGCTCCTCTCCCATCCTTCTTAACGCACATCCCTCCTACTCTGTCAGCTGCCTGCCTTTTTACCTTGCCTCTGGCTCCATGCTGCTGAATCTGCAAAGCTCCCCTGAGCAAGTTAACTGCTGGCAACCTGAATGCTGAAATCCATTCCTGTGCACTGAGAAGGTCCTAGAAACCCTTGTGCTAAACACCATGCAAAGTATGTAGCTCTGTTCAGAGTCCGATACAAGAAACCCTTCCCTTCTGGCAGTTCCTGCCTGAACAGGCAGGCACCTCATCTTGCTGGGTACGTGTACGAGGTGACACAGACCGCGGGCACCCGTTCCCTGGGCATGCCCTAGGGCACATGGCCTGCCGGCTTGCACTGCAAGGATAGGGCCACCAGCACCTCCACTAGAAGGGAACTGCAAGCCAGCTGAAGAGCAACGGGCTTAAGAGAAAGGCTGCTTACTGTCCACCTGCACCACGTGCTAAGCCTCCTTTAGAGATCCGAGTATTTGCACATACAGACACCTAGGGGGACCTTACTAACACAGCCAATTGTCAAGGGGCCACAGTGTACCCGGTTGAGGCAGTGGGGCAGAGATTCCCCAGATCAAAGTGCAAGGACACTTGACATGATAGTCATTTTCTTAGATCAATAATAATCTTCCACCAGCCACCTACAGAAAATGAGCACAAATGTTTATCACTTTGTCAAGGGCTTAACACTACCTATTACCTCAACTGTGCTAACTAAAATGGACCATCTCTTAGCAGCAGCAAAAAAGGCCTTAAGCACAGAACAAGATATCCTGAGGAGATGAGAAGGCAATCAATTAGCAGATAAAGTGACAGCTCATTACAAGGCAGCGTGCTGATCACTAACCTGACAGCACCAGGGAACAGTCTGGGCTAATGCCAGAGAACACGGGGAGCAGCAGCAGGAGCCGTTGCCTTCGCTGCCTGTGGTTCGGGCTCCAAAACACCCACACACACTCCTGCAGATGCCTGACATCCTAGGGCAGACAGCCTCTTGGGGAAAAGCAACAAGCAGACAAAAACCATCAACAAGAGGCTTTTCCCAACCCACCTGCACAAGTCATGCTCAGGCCCTCGACCCTGCTGAGCAGGCAAAGCACCAACAAGGGCTCATTCTACTTAGAGTTGCTGGAGTATTTGCTAATTTATGAGTATAAAATTAATTAGTAGAGCTCATTAGTTTTAAAGCGAATTTGTTTGAGCTGAATATACACATTCCTTGGGCTCTTCATGCAAGATGCAGGATGATGAATTTGAGGCTAATCTTCCATCTCATGCTAATTGTGAACATCAACAAAGCACTGAGTCCCTGGTCCAGGGATAGATCTTGTTGCAAACATCTAAATGGAAAGCTTCTCACAGCCTAACAATTTTGGTGTAGCAAGCCATGCTTTGGATAGCTTTGTGTATCGTATTTGGTCTGCCATAGCATCTATTCAGTATGCGTACACATACACACAAAATAAACACATAAGCACATCCTACGCACTGCATTGTGTGGTACTTTTCCTGGAGAGAGGAAAGGAGAAAAGAGCTGTTGTTCGTAACACAGTCAAAAGAAGAAACAAAAATTTGACATTTACAGTATGAGAAACCTCTGTGGGATCAAATTTATTTTTCTCCTCCTGCAGATGCAGCGAGTTATTAATAGAAACAGCCAGGGTGCTCAGGGGGCAGCTGTTGCAGGGATTACGTCTCTAACTTGAGCTCATTCTTAGCACTTGTTTAAGCTCTTAGCTTCTTTCCTGACCAATTCCTCCCACTCATTTGCCTCCCAGAGCAGACATAAACCTTCCTCAGGCTTGAAGGCATGCACAAAGCTGCACGGAGGGCAAAGGACATACACGTGACACGGTATCATTTCTGCAAAGAAAACAGGTCAAACCTTGCTAAGTCCCATTCTCCCAGGGTGACTCAGCTACCACCCTGACACCATACTCCTCCTTTGCCATGAGCATGAAATGGATGGCAGGGACCAAGCACTCTTCTCCTAAGGGAGCCCAGGGTGCTGCTCCTACACTCAGCACTAGCCCCTACCCTGGCCTGCAGAGTCCCCTCACACAGACCTGCCTCCCCTCTGAGATACTGGACTCAGGAAAGAGCTCAGGATGGCTGGAGAATGGGCACTTCCCACCCAGGCTTCAAAAATCCTAAAGCACCTGTTGCTAAAGACAGTGTCCTCTGTTAGCAGTATTATTTAGCAAGGGGCCAGCAAAACATTTCTGCTTGGTTCTTGGACTGCATTCTTCTGCCATGTCATCTATGGCATGAAAACATGGATGAGTAAATAGCAGAAGCATCTTTTATTTTTGGCAAATGACAGTGGGTTTGCAGGAGGCTTTTTAATACTTGATACACTTGTTAGCCTGAAAACAGAACTGTTTTTTCTGATCTCGCTCTCTCTCCTGTTTCTTTAATGCTGATACAAGTCTCAGAAATCAAACACAAGCCCTTTCAATTTGTCATCACTGATTTAATCAGGGCACCTCTGTTTGGAGAAACTACGTCCCGATCAAAGCCAAGTGCATATATATATTTATACATATGCAAAGCAAAACAACTTCGCATCAAAAGCAGGAAAGCAAAGAAGCAAATACTAAGAAGATGCCACACACCACAAAAGATGGCATTAGGCTGTAAACATCCATATTACTGCCTTTATGTACAATCCTGTTCCCCACTAGACAAGGTGGGCAGAGCTGCAAATGACTAGAAATGCACGACAATGATACACAATCAGGAAAATTAACATAAAAAGGCCTTTACAAGACATTTATTAGAGGACATACACCTCCCAATACACCAACTTTACTTAACTTTGAGGCAACTTCTGGAAAGACTTTTGTAGAGTATATTGTAGTTAGAGAATCTAACTTGTTTTCCACCATTTTTCAAACCTCTTTCTGGATATGTAGTTCTTTAGAATGTGCAAAAAGTCCAAAGGGAGAGACTTCTCTTCTTGAAAAGACACAACATGAACGAAAAGAATGAACTAAACCATAGTAAATTTAGTGTAAAATTGCAATACCAATCCCAAAGGAAAAACAGCCTTTTATGTCCCTTACTTTACTATCCTCCAGATAGACCCCTCTTCCTATTGCCTAGCTTGAAAGCAGGGACTGCTTGGCACCATCGGCAGCAGCAGGCAAGTAAACCGCCAAGCGCTAGCGTTCGCATTAAGTGCCCATGGAGGAGGGGCAGCCACCACTCACTGCAGGGGGCTGTGGCCGCATCTATAAGCCACCCACAGGAAGAACAGATGTGCCCAAATAAATATTTATGTAATTGTTTCAAGTCACAGCAAGCTTTGTTCCCAACCTTGCAGCTTTCTGTCTTCCTCCGGCACAGGGCTTTCAGTAGATCACACAAAAGTCACAGCTGACACTACAGTAAACAACTGTCACGAGCTTTCAGATGTCGCTGCTGCTTTTTCCTCTGGCTCCTTGTGCTCAGGGAGAGGCTGACAAACAGAGGAGTCCCACAGCCAGCAGTGAGAGAGCAGAGATTCCAACCTCGGCTTCCCAGTGACTGCTGTTCGTGCGGCGCTGAGACCACCATCATCCCAGGCGCCTCGGCCAAGCTGTGCACGTGTCCCTGTTAGACACTGTAGCAGCTTCTAATCAAGCTTTTAACAGAAGTATCATGCACTGATTCATCATTAATCAATTCACCATTAAATGGAAGCAATAATTTTTCAATCCAGAACACAGCCAATTCAGGCACAGTTGTGTTGTGGTTCTGTTGCTCATTAACTGATCACAAATTGATGTAGGGGAACATTAATGTGTTATATTTAATTATATCATGTACTTAATAGTTCCTGTAGTTACAGGAGAAAGGACTGCTAGTGAAAAACAATGGATTTAGAAACTGATGAGACTAGTCATACAATAGATTTTTGTAGCACCTGATCGTCTTTTAAACAAAGCAAATAATCGCATCAGCTAAGGTCTTTGGACAAGCTGCACTTTTATTCACATCCTACTGTTCCTCATCTCATCCAGTTTTTGCACCAGTGTCGACCAGAGTGAAAACAGTGAACAGTGCTGCAAGGCGTACAGAAACCGGAGGAGCTGTGAAATGCAGGCTCTTTGCCTGCCTGCTGCTGGCAGGCGCCAGCCTGGTCTGAGTCACCCGTTTCTGCTGCAGGGTTTCCCCTTTCATGCACGAGCGGATCAAGACGCTGCAAGGGCACTAACTCTCAGCTCCGCCTTGCGGTAACATTCCTGCTGCGCTCACCGTGCTCCCGCCTTCCCCGACACTGCATCAGCTGGTGACATGGCAGATGACAAGGGCCTCAGCAGAGAAGAGTGAAAAGCAACTGGCCTCCGGAAACAAAATGCTGATGACTCACAGTATGTGAAGCTGGTGTCAAAGTGAGCCCTTTGCAGCCACAACTCTGCCTGCCCTGGCAGCTGATGAGCAGAGCGTGGCACCCTTCTCAGGCAACAGCAATCATGGGCTGGTAGCCCATGTGCTGAGCTCTCCAACACCATGCAGCACCTCATGGTGCAGCTGGGCTGAACAGATCTCAAGAGTGCTCCAGCTACCCATTCATCTGCATCATTTAAGCAGCAATTCATTTAATCAAACCTCAGCTACAGGCCAGGTTTATTTTGAGCACCCAAGACAAGCTGTCAGGAGTGCTGGCAAGAAACAAAGGCTTGGCACAAGGCATTCAGCTGCAGCTGAACTCATCCCAGCCCACCATCTCCTCCTGCACTTCCTGCGATGCAACTCTTGGCACTTAGCGGAGCGAGCTGCTTTCCAGTAAAGGCTCAAGAGCATCAGCAACAGCTTCCCCACATCAATAAATATCTCGCCACTGACTGGAGCAGGATCTGTGTCTTCTAGTGACTCTCTCCCATACAATTCTCGCCACTGTACTATTTGAGCTCCTTCAAGGACACATTAAGCTACACAAGTGGGTTCTTCATTTCACTGCCATTTCCCTGCAAGGAATAATGTAGGCAATTATTTTCACTGCTGTCTCGATTCACTTTGATTTTTTCCCCTTTGATAGGCACACAGGGCACTTTCTGCTTGAACTGACAATAAGGCCGTTAAGTGTGCTTTGCACCATGAGAGGAAAGCGGGGACACAATCCCCTTGCAGATGCCTGTGTCACAGTGCTCTTGGCTTAGAAATGCTGTCAGAAGAACATACTATTTAGAGAAATGCCAGGTAGGGGACGGGATAATCCCAGATTTTTCAAATGAGCTGCTCAATATCCTTTCTGATGACCCAACACCTAGAAGCTAATAACTGAGACACTGTTTGATGAGTTCTTACAAGTACTAGTGGAGAGCTGCAGAAAGGTCTTTTGGGCAAAAGACAGGCCATACTGCTCAACCGCCAAATGCCTTTTGATGAGATTCAAGCCTGCTCTGGGAGTTCCTCAGCTACTTCAGCAGAGTTTTTTTTAATATTAAAAGGTCCTGGAAGGGCTCAGTCCTGCTCATGCGCTCAAGATCCTCAGGCAGTAGCAATCTCTGCTTTAAACTAAAACTAAACTAAAATCAGAAAGGCTTTGCCTTTAGGAATTTAAAATAGAAATATTTCAAACAAAATAATGATTATAATAAGCCAAGAGATTTGTTTTCCTGGACTATGGTGATTATGCAAAGTATGGATTGTTTGTAAAATGGAGTTTCTCAGGCTAAAGATACCTTCAAAGTTGGTATTATTTTGCATATACCATTTAAATAACTGGTTTTATCTCCAGCTGTTTTGGGGATTGATCACGTTCAGCTTTTCACTCTAAAGTATTCCACTAGTTTAAAGTATCCTCAAAAAAATCTTTCTTCCTATCTTATGAATTTAGCCTCCTATCATTTATGACTGAATTTAGGAAGATATTCGGAGAGACTAAGATGGAGATGGCCTGGTTTCTCTCAGGTTTTTCTAGAATATTACAAAAAAATCAGAACTTCACGCTTAACTCCTAGCAGGTTTATGACTATACTTACATTAGTCTCTGGTATAAGGAAACACAGATACAACTCAAATTTAGACATTTAAAGTATAGATGACACTATTCAAGCTATGACAAAAACATTAGAACCAGAATCATTTACTGTAACAAACTGCTAATATTATACAAACCAATGTACATACATGAGCTTGGATTTTCCCATACAGCTTCCAGACTAACTCTGTGCTTCATACAAAGTCTTTTAATAATATTTATTGAGACAGATGCTGTTACAGTATAGACAAGGGAGGAGAAGACAGCACAACAGGCTTACAGTGGGCGTAAAAGTGATTTTTCGTACAAGAGACTGTCAGAGCACACACTTTAAATACAGTGAACCAGGACTATTTCATTCCCCATATAATACAAACTCCAGATTTTTATCTGTTTATTCTTATAAGTACAGCCTAAGTCAGAAATTGCCAGCTGAGTGCCCAGCAGTAAGAAACAGGTAGCACTGAATGATACAAGACACAAAATCTGCCAGCACCAGGTCTGAGACACAAGAGCTTGCAAAGGGACCCTGGCTCCTGAAAGGCAGCCAGCTGCACTCTCCTTCAGGCAAGGCTTGCTCTCGTTTCAGCTCCTCTGAAGTCAGCTACAGATCAAACCTGCAACAGCCCGTTAAAAGGAACAGCAGCAGAGATTCACCTGCTTTTAAAAAGCTGCCACATAAATAATACACCAAAACAATTTCCAGGCTTGCTTATTAGCCTACTCAACTCCAACAAATATTGCCTTTTTCCCCCCTTGCTTTTGTGATCTGACTGAATTGGCAACCTCCTGCGTTAAAATTGTGAACAGGTCCAGCCTGAATAAGGACATAAAGTGAGTGACAGCCTTGCCCTGCTTGCCTTTCAATAGGCCTGGGTATGCCTGAAGAGCAACCTTCCTCTCCTAACCTGACGCATGCTCTAGGGTTGAGATCTCGGTAGCAGCAGATGGGGAGGTGGTGCGCAGAGCGAGGGGCACATAAGATTTGACTACAGCACTATGTTTGCACATGATCATTGTCTGCTATTAAAAAAAAGCAAAGCAAAAACAGTGCCTGGTTTCAGCACAGAAAGTGTCATTACAATGGCTTTAATGCGGTCATAAAACACAGACAAGCCTTGAAGGCTCATAATTCTTTCATACAGATATTGTTTAAATATTTAATGCCTGCATTAATGGCAGTTTAATCCTTCCAGGACATGTTCTGGAGTTGCCCTTATTTGCATTAATTTGGTGTTGCTGGCCATTCTGTTCAATCTCCTTAGGAGGATGCTCTAGACAATGGCTTACTGTCAATGGGGTTGTTCATTAATTCTTGCCACAATGCTCATGCCCACAACATCAGCCTTTATTGTAGTGACATAAAGCTCTTCACGGAGGCTGCCATTTTTATGAGAAACAGCAATACTTAGTTTTTAAGATCCTCATTCATTACTCATATCAGCCTCTGGACATTTAGTTGTCAACAACAAAACACTGGCAAAAATCCAGCTCCTTCTGCTTGAAGCCACAAGCCAGGCACAGGTCCTGCCTGCATGGAGATGTTTCAGCCCCTGAGCGAGGGGGGCTGCAGCCTCCGTGGCTGCGTGCAGCTGCTCCACAGCAGGCTGCACCTCTTGGTGCTACAAACCTATCTCCCAAGAGCTGGAGGAGGAAGACCCTAATGGGTCCTAGCGCCCAGCAGAGCAGACACAGGACTACCTATCCCGCAGCTTCCTCTCTCCTCATGCCGAGTAATTACTTTGTGTTTTTCCAGAGCCCTTTTTGATTGCATATCCTGAAAAATCCCTGTGCCCTAACATGTAGCATGCTCCTGTTCTTGAAACATGGGCTGTCCTTTGCAAGTCACCCAACAATTGCCACTGCGGGTTTAGATGCACGATCTAGCAGACAGATCCTGACAGTGCCAGAATAACACAAATACATCATACAATGGACACAGAGGAGCTGTTTATCAGGCAGACGATCTGTTTGCATGCATCTGCAAATCAGAGCAAGGCTGCCTGCTTGTCTGTAATTAAAACAACCTTAATTTCCCCTTCAGATTCTTCCTATAGATTTCCATATTAACTATACAAATTCCTTTCCAAGACAAATGCATCTGTCTAGCTATTCATTGAGACTTTCATTATCTGCAGCTATTCTTCTGTGGACAAGCTACAGCTAAATGAGCATCAATGAATCAATAACCTTGTTTCTCAACCCGCCAGGCTTGGCTAGGGAGAAGCCATCTCCATGAGGTCATCCCAGTCAGCCCTACAGCAGGGACATGTCCTTTGGAAGGGATGGTGACCTGGCAAGGCAGGAGTTTTGACACATCTTGCCCCTCCACATCTCTTCCTCCTGCATTTAGAATACTCCTGACACTTCCACATCTCCCGCTTACAGGGCTGAGCAGGCTTTATCCCCCATCTCTGAATATGCTGTCTTACTAGCTTTGATCTGCTACCACATACTGTCTGCAACAGCCCTGCCCTAGGAACATCCATCCCCATGAGCATCCCAGAGACTGGTTTATTTGTTGCCTTATCTCATCTTTCTATTACCTACTCGATATGATGTTTTACACCGCTTTAATCTATTTATCAGGTTGAATTTATATTCACAAAGAAATGTTCAACAGCAGGGTTAATAAAGATTTGCTAGCAGGTTATTGAGTATCATAGATGGCAGTGTGTGAAGAATATCACTGGAGACAAAGGGCAGGAGAAGGGATAACTAAATTGCATAGGAAAAACACAGACTTGGGGCAGCTGAAGCAGTCACAGGCTCTGTATCATTCCTTCTGGTTTTGCAGAATGCAAGTGCGAGGCCCTGAGCTGGCATGCCAGCCCCCTCCACGCCCTACCAGAAGGCCTGCCTGGCAATCCACAGGGTCACCGCAGGAAGAACCATCTCCAGGCAGAGATACTGCATCCTCTTACACTTTTCCTTCCCCTTATGGCAGACTGCTGCCTAGATTCATGGGGCTGGACAAGTGCTCTTCTCTCTTCAGCACTCCTTCCACCTCCAGCATAAGTCTTTGCCAAGCGGCTTCCCCTGACTATCATTTAAAACTGCTCTTAACCTCACCTTTACACTCTAGACCCACCTTGCTCCCTCCCTTGTTTTCCTCTACTCCCCAAGCTCCCTGCAGGCCTGCAATAGATAGGTAGAGCTGCCCTAATTTAACATTGTACCATAACAACAGATTACTCCCTGGAGCTCCCTCTCCTATCTGCCAGCTACCTGATGTTAAAACAGAAGGTGAATAGTATGCCTCTTTCCAAGTAAATAGCACAGCAGCTGTGTACTGAGGCACATCGTCAAGGACAGGTTTCTCAGATCTCCATTTAATCAAGATCAGGCAGTTCCAATGGACTGTATTTGCCCCATGACAACTCCTAGTAATGCTTTAAAGCTCTAACAGTTCCTTTTCTTACATGCTGTAAGACAAGTTCTAGGCACATTCAGTGCTATACAAGTGAACAAGACCCCAACTCGTCATGTCTCCAACTCATCCTAACTCCAACTCATCATAATAAACACACATCTGCAATCAGGTTAATCATTATACGGTCCCTTGAGAAGTTTGGTGGTTTGCTCAAGTGGTCTCATTCACACATATTCTCCTCCTGCCTGGCTTTGCAGCTTCCTCTGCATCTGTGCCTCCTCTCTCCCATGCCTATCAGCCTATGCTTGAAATCAAATGTCAGTTTAAATTTGTCTCTCTCATGGCATCTCTATAACATGCTGACCAAGTCTTGATTTCTGCTTTTCAGTGGACTCCCTGTAGACTTGCAATAGATTGGTCCTGAGACTATAATTTCCACAGTGCAACTTAATGGCAGTAACAGCAGAGATCCAGAGGCTAGCGTACAAACAAGCAAGTTGTTTTAATGATGTCCTTTGTTCTGCAATTGGACCTTTGTCTGACTATAACCTGTACCTCTCTTCTCGTAAAGGGAATTTCTGTCCCCTTAGGAAGGGGCTTATAAAACGAGGGATATAAAATGCCCGTGCTTTGCCAGGTTCTCCTGATGCAGTGATCGAATTCGATGGATGCCGTATAACCTCCTGTCCTTGCAACAGCTCAGGTCCATTCCAACAATCACTGAAGAAATGAATTCCCTCACTTTTCTCTGATAGTCTCACCTGAAACTCAAAGTCATCAGGAAACCCTGTGGTCTTTTTTTTTTTTTAAGCTACACTAAGAAAGCACCTGGAGTCTTTCTCTAAAGCCAAATGCAAATTAGGAAATATCACAACGTTTTTCACTTACTAATTTACATAGATCTCTACTGAGCCCATAAACAGTGTCTCCTTAAGGGGTACAAAAAAGCACAAATAGTTGTTTGAATAGTTTTGCTTAATTGAGTATCATTAGATACAGTAAAAACATATTTCAAGAATAAAGTGTTTGCTTGATACAGACCATGCTATATAGAGAGTCAAATTTATTTTGTCATCAGTCTGGAGTACTCGCCCCAAGAGTGACTACAGAAACAGGATTAAAAGACACTTTGGAGAACTCCAGGAAACCAAGGCAAGAAAGGATTCTTTCTCTGGCTCCTGCTCCAGGAACCTGCTATCTTCTTTGCCATGATCACAGGTAAATTCTAAAGTTTTGGTAAGGATTTTAAAACTCTTTAGAGATGGAAGAGAACAGAGAGAAACACTGCTATTATCACGGCAGATGCAAGTTTACACCCTTTACATATTAAGTTCTTCCACAAAGAAACCCTTTTGGGACACACTGCAAACAAGACCTTCCTGTATGAAACATTTAACAGTAATCAAAGTTAGCCCTAAAACATGGCTGTTAGTGATTCCTGCAAATAAAAAAGGCCTGAATTGATCACGGACTGCCAAGCACTGTGTACAGACAGCAATCTAGTCCAGCTTTACGATAGCAGGCAGGCATGAGCAGCCAGGATAAAGACTTTCCCACAGCAGTCATCAAACATTTCTTCTCTCCACACAACAAAGTCTGTACTACATTAAAGACCTCTAAGCATTTCCCTTTTAAGAACTCAAGGATACACACAGAGCCTCTAAACTTTTTGCTAGTTTAGGAAAAAGAATACACACCTAAAGCTGTTTCAGGTTATTAGATTTTTTCCTGTGACTTTTAGCTTAAATATTAATATTTATTTTTATACATAAAGTGCTATATATTTCCTGCTCTACTGGAAGGCACAAAGCCACTGATAGAATGTACTGGCTTCAGCACAACTATTGTCTAATCAATGGCAGACAGCACGTCTGGGAGACAGCTTGTTCCACTGCCGAAAAAAATAAAATCCTTTCAACTAAGTCCTTATAGCCAAGCAGCAAACTGCAACCCTAGGTTTCTGTACCACAGAAAGAGACACGATCTTCAGCTGACAGAAGCTGACAAATCCTGTCCCAACTTTACATCGGACTGCTAAGATCAATACTGACAAAAGAGTGGGAAATTTTCCACTTCTCTTCATTATCTGGAATGAGGCAGTATCTGGATCCCACTGACTTAGCTGGGGTCAATTAAGAGTTATATTTCCTCATGGAGAAAAAAATGTGGCCTTTTTTTTTTAAATATATCAAAGGAACACCCAAAAAGCCTTAAAAGAGAGAAACTGCTGTCTCTAAACAATTAGCATGAGGAAGAACGCCTGCTCAAAAAAAGAAAAAAAGAAAATAAAAAAAGAACACAAGACTCAAAATGCAGAGGAAAGTTAGAATTATTATTCCCATTGCAATGCAAGACTTGTACAAAGATTAAATCGTCTTAATTCATGGAGTCTCTGATACAGTCATAAGCACAAACTGAACCATCATGAATGAGAAGTCAATTTGTTACTATCAAAGAGCATCCTCCTCATCTTAATTTAACTTTCTGGAGACAAAATTTCTCTTCCCACAGCCCAAGAGTCTCGCCCTAACTATGAAGGATGTGCTACACCAAAAAACAGCATCTCCAACTCTCAGCTTGCAATACAGAAAGGGGGAGAAGCCAGACATTTTGGGAAGAAAACTTTAACTGCCTCAGTTCAAACAACACCCTCCCCAGAAGAAATGCCATTCAAAATAAAACCATAGAAAGACAATTTGGTCACCAATGTAGTATCAAAATCTTGTGAGTCAGGTTTTGAGAAACCAAAATCCCAAAGAATTAACTCAATCTCCTTCGTAATATGGGTTTTTTTTTTTTAATCCTTATTTCTAGTCATCTATATTTTCATTCCTTTATTACAGATACAGCAATGGATATTTCACATTGATTTCTATTTGTGTGTGAACAGATTCCACCTCAAGGACTTGTATTAATTGGTTGGTTGTGCCGAGGTTAACTCTCTAGGTCAAAACCCCAAATACTGTTGACTCAATATATTTCATACTGTGCGTAGCAATGGCCTTGGGCCAGTTGTACAAGGTTAGAGAGAGCCTACAGAGCCATGGCACAAACGCACAATTTGTTTTCCTTTTGCAGCTGGAGGATAATTTTAGCCCACTTGCTGTGTTTGCATAGGTCTAAACTGAGAAGCATTTACGGCCTTTGTCTGTAAACAAGAAACAGAAAGTTCGCATATGCTGCAAGATTCCCGAGAAACAGTTTTTCCTACTTCAATAGTGTCGAAGAAACCACTCATTCTGAACACTAAAAGCGCTGATTCCATTCACACAAGAACGTGGCATCA
>JAUBOD010000189.1:299376-372283 GCA_032353885.1 Nothura maculosa
CCCCCCCTGCTCTCCATTGACTAGGAGCTGGCTCCCTTTGCCCCACAGGCAGGGGAACTGCTTTCTGTTGGCCTAACAGCCTTCCGGGGCAAGGAAAGTTAGCACGTAGGAGGCAGCAAGTCCAGATTACTGGGAGAGGTTTAGACACCGTGAGAAAGGTGATGAGACTTACGCAGCATGAGGCAAAGTACAGGGGACAGAGCTTGGCTGGGGAGAGCTTTGGGGGAGCCAGCAGCAGAGCACATAGGAGCCACTGCAGCACGGCAGTCATCAAGCTGCACAGGTTCTGCTTATGCTAGAACTGCAGAAAGGTCTCAGGGTGTCAGTGGGAATTACACAGCCTGGGCCTCAGCCTGAGCAGCAGGAAAGCGTTCAGAAAATAAAATTGATCCGTTTCCCCCAATGCAATATTGGGAAGAACAGCTATTGCCTGAAATGCTGAGAAAACTGTTTACTGCAAACCACTCCTCAGGGGTACAAATAAATGAGCCTAACAATCCTTTCAACTCTAATTTCTGTGATTGAGTCCCTTGCAGCCCTGCTCCAGCAGAAACTCCACTGCTATAATAGCTTGTGCTAAAGCTTGCAAAGGCAGGAATACTCAAGTGAGCTCTACTAGCACCACAGCTAATGCCTTCCCCAAAGCGGGGCACACCATTTCATATTTACTTTCTGGAGGCCTCAGCACCATGGGATTTGGCATCTTCACTACCTTTCCCTAGGATGGAACGAGCTCAGAGTTCATGTGACCAAGAAGCTCCCTTATACCCTTGTAGAAGGGATGAAAGTGAGCACCATCACACAAAGTTCTTTTCTCTATAGAGCTGATAAAACAAGGGGCCATGGCTCAGCCAAAGCAAGAGAGCAGCTCTTTCAAAAAGCTTTAGGAAGACAATCTCCTCCGACTCTAATTTTTGCTACAAGACATTTTCTTTACCCTTCTGCTTGTGTGACAGTTGTTAAGAATTGCACACACAGGCAGTTCTGCAGACAGAAGAACTCTGAATGCTGACATGCCAAGAGCTTTATACTTCATCCAAGGTCAGAAATGCTGGAGAATTTTTCTTAACACTGAGACGTTACCATTTGCCCTGCCAATGCACTTAAAGTTGAACTTGTCAGATCTAATTGATTTGTAGACCCTTTGGTCAGAGGGTGAGCTAAACTTAAATACCAGAGGGGAAAGGTTAGTTCAATACTCTTCTCGGTTGTCATGTCTGCTCCAGGAGAAAAAGGTGCTTCCTCAACTCATTTGCATTACAATACTTCAACTCTTGCATCTATTTTAGTGTGTTTTCACTTCATTTACTATATTTATATCAGAACTAACATGTTTGTCACAACAATATGGGAATTGCCGACCCCTCTTCAATGAATTGGCACAAAGTAGAGTGGCAGTTGCTGGAGGTGGTTTTGAAAGAGACCCAACCTTCCTCGCATCTACTCATTAAAATATTTCAACTTCTCTTATTAGCAATTTCAATTGATTCCATACTTCATCAAGCACACAGCTCCATTAACCATTTCAGAAATCAAAAGCCTGCTGGTGTGGGAAGAAAAAGAGCACAGAAATGAGGCAAACAGAGATCCAAGGGCTTGCATGATGCTTCAGTTTCTGTAAATGTCTCCATATTGCTGACTTGCTGAAAAAAAGGCTACGGTCATGTGTAACACCAGTTTCTTCCAAACTCTAAGGTGGTGTCAGTTATAAATCAATGTCAGATTAAAGTTTTAGTGAAAGGAAATATAACCCAAGCCATGATTTCTTCTCCACCTCCCTCACCTATTCTACAGTTGACCATCCCTGTCCATATTCAGTCAATTGGTCCTACACGGACATCATGAGTCCAGTTAGGACAAAGCATGATCTGCTCAAGGGGTGCTCAAACAGCCAACACTAAAATCTAGGCCTAGCAAATCTGTAAAGAGGCCAGTCAGTGCAAGATCACATAGCTCAAGAACTGGGCAGCAGCTCTGCCCCTTCCAAGAGCTGAGCCCTGGATGCTCAGCTTGTGGAAAGACAGTCCTCAGTGCCCAGGCTTCTCATTCAACAGCAGCCTTGCAAACTGGGCTTCTACAGTTCACACAAGTAGGACAAGTCTCCAGAGCAGGGAATACTCTCAGACAAGCTCTGCAAACTCCCATCGTTGCCATGAAAACTGCACATCTCTCCTATCTTGTCAAATGTTAATTGCTTTCTTAAAGCATTGCTTTTACCACCCCCACAGCTTTAAACACTAAAAGCCCTTTTATGTACAAATAAAATCCAGTTTTGCTTTTGGGTGAGTTTTAATTAAAAAAAATGCATTTCATATTCCCTATTTTGCTCCCCTTTCCCTTCCCAGCTGAGGATGAATGGTCTCTTCTGCAATGACACAAAAGTACCAGATGAGCAACTGCTGGAAACAGAACCCACTGTCCTTGGAAGACAACCTGCAGGATAGCAAAGGGGAAATTTTCACAGAGCCCGCGAAATGCACCTGCAACAGCAGCCTTTTCCTCACTGTACAACTGTGCCAGAATGTCCTTCCTCCTGCAGTTATCCCAGCTGCTTCTCGCTGCCCCATCACTAGAGCTCTGATCTGCAGCTGCATCTTTAATTGCACTTCCATCAATGGCCTCATATAGCAACTGGTACCAGTTGAAACTGAGTTTGCAACATACCAGTAGCATTCCTGAAGAACTACTGAAATGCTTCACTTTACAAATATCTTAGGTAAGACTGATGGCTTTCAATGTCAAAGCATATTACCCAATTCATAACTTGGTTAGAATGAATGCTTTACAGAATTTTGACATTTAAACATTGAAAAAGTACATTTTTATAATCGAGGCTGAGGTAATAGTGTAAAAATCAGTGACACATTAAGTCAGCAACAGTTTCACATCAACATATCTTTTGGCCTTTCTCATCACCTACACTAGGTACTGAATTTACGTCTGCCTCCAAGGCACAGAGGGCATTTGTTCCTTTTTTCAAAGCTTGGTTCAAAGAAGAGCGCCTGGAAGCGTGGATCTCAAAGTTTGGGGTCAGCACTGACTCAGGGGCTGCTTGCATTCTCCTTTCATTAGTGCAGTTACTGACAAAGAACAGGCAGAAGCGGGCCCCTCGCTTTGTTTTCAAACATTGGGCTTTTTTGCCTTGTATACACCAGAAGCCCTATGTTAATCTTTTCCCTTTAAAGATCAAAAATAGGTGTGATAGCCTTTCCCAGTTCTTGCCTCTAAGTTTTCAGCTACCCTTTTCTTGTGTGACCTGATTACAGCCTGCCTCCATCTGGTTTCTTGGCTGGGAACACCGAGTACAGGCTCTGCTGCTGAGGCAATCTTTATTCCTCAGCACTTCTCACAGGCTTAAGGCGGCAGTTTCCTTCAGGGAAATTATCCATGCAACAGCAATCCTAGCTGGAGCAAGTACTATTTGAAAAGAAGAGAAATTAGATAAGAAAACAAAACTGATTTTGCTCATCAGATCTAGATCTGCAAACAAGACAGCCGGCTCTACCAGCCCTAGGGCAGCAACCCTTGGGCAGACACAGCTGGATCTTTATCTTTACTTTCCCATTAGCACTGCAGTGCATCCTCTCTGGCAAAGCACCCCTGATCTGCAAGCCCCATGCTGTGGTCCAGAACCTCTTCTCAGAGTAGATCACCAGCTCTGCCAAGTTATGCAGTGGTTCTGTGACATGCATAAACATCTATCTGAACCTTGCGTGAAGACACCAAGCTCATGTTACTGATGGCTCATTGCCAACCCCTCTCCTTCATGATGAAAGTGTTTACATTGAGCTGAAGGATTCAACTGAATTTTGAGCCTGGACAATCCAAACATTAATCAGGCTGCACAAGTCAGCAGGCAAAGTCACTGACCAGAGAAGCAACATGCCAAATACAGAACTGGTTCTTGGAATCAGGGGAGACAAAACCACATTGAACTCTAAGGGCTGCAGGGACTAATCTCTCAGCAGCCAAGGAATGCTCATATGCTGACATTAAGGAAAATTTTGTGCTGGAAGAATGTTTTGAAATAAGGAAGTGAAAAGACAACCATGAGGTCTGTTTTGCAGCAAAGCAAGGCAAGGCTCGAGGTGATGCAGCAGAGACCACAGAAAGGGCTGTTTCCAGAGGCCCGAGGTACGTGTGGGAGCAGCACACGGAGCACCAGCCCCAAGGAGCACCGCACAGGACAGGCGCGCTCATGGTAGCCTGGCTTGGGGTTTCTGCCTCCTCCCGCTGGCTGAGCAACGAGCTTCAGTTCCAGCTTTAGGCACCCAGGAGGTACTCCAGAGGCCCTGCGAAAGGAGGGACCCTTTGGGCAGCGCCTGCCTCAGTTTGTGCTCACACTTGCAGAGCAGAGCAAGTCCTTCTACCAAAAGTCTGCTTGGTCTGAACCACACCTGGCTTGAAGGAGGATAAACAGGTCTAAACTCAGCCTCTCCCCAACAGCTTCTGTTTTTAAGAATACAGAGTATGAAGAATGTGCTCTGGGTATTGTCAATAATATTTGTCTCATTTGAATGCTCTGGCTTTATTACCTTAATTGCTTCCCTCTCTACACTTTGTTTTAAGGTGAACATTAATTGATTTCTAACTGTAATCACAATTAGAGTGTGTTATCCTGATTAACGTGGGGCTTGATTAATAGATAAGAAGATGCTACTGTTTTCAGATTTGAAAGAAGAGATGAAATATGTTTTTACTCCATGGCTGAAGTGCTAATTTCACTGGAGAATTCCATGCTAATGCAATGCAATTAATCATCTATTTTGCTAATTTACCGCAATAAATTATTACTCATGACAGAAATGTGCTCCCATAGATTAAACTTAAGGCTGTAGGACACACTTATCTTTAGCTATTACATGATTTAGCTCCTCGCCCACTTTACACAGCACTTTGAATTCCTAGGTTGCACGTGCAAACACTCATCCAATGCTACAGACAGAGCATGGGATACTGCCATGCACCTCACCACCATCCTCCCTGTGCAAACACCAAGCTAATGGCAAGCGGATTATCTTTAACCCATCCACTCGTGTTTTCTGGTAAAGCGACTCATCCCAGGGCTCTGTTCTAGCTTGGGTAAGCCATTTTCCCAACATCTGATGTAAATCCCAGGTACCACTGCTAAGCCTCTTGCTCTTATTCCTGCTGGGCAAAAGCAGCATTTGCCCTTTCCTCAATGAATTGCCCTTTCATCCATGAAAAGAGCCTTATACACTGCTCAGTCTCTTGACTGAGCAACTCGTTACAGGAGTACTGCATGACACACTCTTCGACATTCACTGCCATCTAGAAATAAGAACTAGTTTCATCACTAGGTTCACTCAACACCATTGAGACCCTTTGGCCCCTCATCCTCCCTTGACTTAAAGGAGAGAGAGGGTGACAAAACCTGCAGACATCAGCAGTTACTGTGGTCACCACTGATGCAATGGGATTCATGCAGACTCCTCATGGAAAAGGGTCCAGAGCTTCTGGCTGAGCAGGTTGCACAGGGCAGCAGTCACCCCTCACATAGCAGCTCGCTAGGAAGCCCCTCAAGGCATCACTAACAAAGGCGTGGAACAAGATCTAGCTTAGGCATAAGCAGCTGAAGCCTCCCTTGCAAAACCTCAAGGGTCTCAAGGGTGAGCCAAAGGACAGATATATTTGTCAGACTGCAATGCACTAGGACCATATAACTATTACCATGGTTTGTACTTATCCATACTGCGGCCCTTAAATGTCTAAAGACAAGAGCAAGCCTTGGAAAGAGTTTCAGAACCATAGCCATTCTAAACCCCCCATTTCCTGAGGCTACTTTCTTAGGTTCAATCCTGGAACACTCTTTAGTTATTTTTCTCCTGGTAAACATAACCTCAAGAAGGAATGGCAAAGCAGGAACTGCTCAAAGCTTTAATTACAAGGCAGTTGACTTTCAGAGGGCTAAAATTAGAACAGCCTTACCCACCAAAATGCCACAGAGCAGCCGCCTGCTCTCTTGTCCCCAGCCTGGCTTTTGTTCCCTGCATCAAGGGCTGCTAGTACCTCACTTGCCAAGAAATCTCCTCTGACTGATACCAGGCTCGAGCGAAAAGCTGAAGGCCAAGCCCCCTGGCTGAGCCTGCAGCCCCCAGCACTGCAGCGCCATTCGGCCTGTCCCAGGGAGGTGTCGCGAGCTCAGTGCAGCTACCTGGGAGCTCGCAGGCAGCCGTGGGTGCAGCTCCGCCTTGGTCCGAGCGGCTCCGAAAAGCCATCGGTACTGGCAGTGGCCACGTTCTTGGGCAAACGTTGGAAGAGCCTTTTTGACATGCTGCCAGATACACAGCAGCACAATGATGAGGATAAATTATCTGCTCCCTGCTGCTTTCATTTCATAGACAGCTTCATTAGCTCAACTCACCAGTACAGCCGTCACAGTAGGAACAACATTGCCTGGTGAACATTAGGTTTCCATGCAGCAGCAGTCTGCAGCTCAAGATGCATGACTGGTAATACTGGGCAATTCATTTTCCTTCAGCAAAGGGAACTTCTGCCCAAGTGACTGAGTTCTGGAGAACCAAGGCTACTTGCAAGTTCAGGTCAGTTGGCAAACAAATGCAGGGGGCAGCAGGACTAGAATCACATCACCAGCCAAGTTGCCAGCAGCACGTATGTCCCATGGAAGGTCAAACATTACTTTATTCTCCAAGATTTTGTTTTGAGATTAAAACCTAATGGGAAACACTGGAGAAAAAGCAACTGGTGGAAACCACCAGAGTTCCTTGTGAAGCAAGTGCAGTCATCACTTGCAAAGGTGGAGTCCCAAAGGTGACTTACCAAACTTTTATACCAAAGGAGGACATAGCCCTTGCATGCCCCGTTTTTTTTCTTCCTCCTAATTTGTGCACCATTATAAGACTAAGCTAGGTTGCCAAGGAAGTGGGTGCACCTTCCATGCAGGAATGGCTCAACTGTTAAGTCATGACGCTCAGAGCCAGGAAAAGCATCACTGCAGAGAGGCTGATAAGGCTGTGCGCAATTGCAGGGCACAATCAGAGCACTTTGTTATTAATGCTCCACCCAGGGTTATCACGTTTACTCAGAGAAGAGCAGTAGCTCACCACACTACCAGGCAGCTCGAGACACCCAAAACCAGATAGGATTGTTCTGGCACCCATCACTGCTGCAAGCAAAGACTGATAAACTCCTCACACGTGTGGATAGCCTGGATGCAGGGCCCCACGTATGTTTGCCATTTGGTGACGGGCAACCAGTATGTTTGAAAGGACACAACAAGCAGAGAATAAACAGAAAAAGATGGAGTTTACAATGGGCACATCTGCTGAAAGGCAGCTTCCAAGCCAGAAGTCCTAATCTCAGTTTTATGGATTGGTATTAATGCAAAATAACAATGCAGCTCTGCCTGAACAGAGTGAAAATCAGGAAGAACCAGAGTAGCTTTTTTTTTTCAGCTATAATTCTTACTGTTATTTGTAGATCTGCTTTTTTTGAGCAAACATCTCATTGTTCAAGCAAAGTTTCTCTGGTAAAAAATAGCAGATTGTTGAAAGAGAAGCTTTTAATTAACTTCTAAAATTTCCATAGGAATTTGATGGAATTTATTCAAATCAAATGCAATTTTATTTTGATCTAGGCAAATTGTTACATTTAGTTGGCTTTCAGTTCTTTTCTCTCCATGTGCTTTAGAGTATATTTAAAGCCGATCAACACCTCCCTGCTTGTTATGTAATATCTAATGCTGGGCCAGCTTTTTCATCAGGTGTTCTGGGAGGGCAGCAGCACAGGCTCTGCACCACAGGACAGGTTCTTGTCCCTTCATTCTGCTCACAGCAAGGAGATTTTGCAGTCTCCATGCCGCGCAGGGAGCTTTCCTCCTCGGCTCTGTGCAGCCGTGAGCAACCGTCCCTTGAACAAGCACAAGCGACAAAGGCCGTGCTGCAAGAGCATGTGCCTTCCCAGAGCTAAAGCAGTTCCTAGCGAGAGCTGAAGCAGACACAGCAGACTGGTGAGACCCAAAATGCCACTGCAGCTCCAAGAGCAGCGGTGTGTGTTGAGGGAATGTGTGCAATTCCTTTGTCTTTTTGCAAATAGAGGAGGATACAGCACAAAGCAATGGAGAAAGGCAGGACTACAAGGGTGAGCTGTTGAAGCAGCAGAGAGGGCAGCTGAAGGTTGAGTGTTTGCTTTGGCGGTGCCCAGACTGCCAGCTCTGAACCGCAATCGCGTTGTGGTACCTGCTGTACAAACACTAAACAAGAAGCTTTCCCTGAGGCTTCTATGGTCTCAGCTTTGATTTTTATCTATAGCCATCTTAGCAGATTAAAACTTAGATTATTCAAACATCAAGCACAAACATCAGAATAAGATCCTTGAAAAAGACGAGATTGGACTTGATATTCATGAATTTTTATAAAAACAGTAAGGCAGTAAGGCATAATTGGTTCCCAAATTATGCTATTGATTCTTTCTCTTCAGAGACTAATTTGAGTCTCCGTTTAGAAGACATTCCCTGAAATAACAGCTACTCAAAGGACAATTTACAATTTTTTAATGAAAACCAAAAATTTCAAATATTCAGAGGAGTCTGGAAGCCTGAGCTCAGATACTGTTCCTTTCCCTCTAAACTAAAAACAGGCTGAAACAGGAAACCTTTTTAGTGATAGCTTCACTGAGCTGGATAGAAATATCCATTTGTTCTCCATTACAAGCACGGTCATCAAAATTGCTTTTTTCCTCCTCCTGCCCCATGAAATAATTGTCCAATCTTTCCACCACAGCCAGCCAGGCTCTGCCCCTAACCTTATCAGGCTGCAGCCTGGACTCCTCTCTTGACACTGCTTGTTTGCTTAAGCCTGTACACATGTTGAAGACCTAACTGGAGCTATGGTAGCAGATTATAATCAGACTGCTTAAAGAGCACTGGGGACACTGCAGAATAAAATAATACTGAGACAGTCACGATAAGGAACAGACTGTTTGTGTAAGCCAACAAGCATGGGCACCGCCAAGCAAAATGTGGGCAGGCAGAGCTGGGCACCTTCCAATGTCATGGCGCAATAAGCACAATCAGAAGAACCTAATTCTTACTCCTTTCCCCTCACGCTAAATGAAAACAATCATCTCTATTCATAAAATCAGTGTCAGGCTAAAAGCTGTGGAGACGTGTTCTCTAGATTAAACCCTTCTCCCTCAGTGAGGGAGAAAGTATAAACATGCCACTCGGCTGCATCCACACAGCTATGTATTGGGACTGATGTGACGGATGGTCCTCAGCTCCCTCCTTTCTATGCTTTCCTAGCTGGCTAGGCTGTGTTTTCCTCAATATACATATATTTTATATGTATTTGCCTCCATACTCTGCTGTGAGTTCATTCCAACAGCTCATTAGGATGCCTGGGAGAAGGGGCAGAGTTTGCATTTGGAATTCACACTCCTGTTTTTATAGACAATCAAGACAGTGACTCGGATCGCAGTGCCCCAAAGAAAGTACAAAACTCACTGCAAAAGAAAGCCCTTGCATTTTTCCTGGATAGAAGCCTACTGGGGATTGCCCCGGCCGCATCAGTGCCAAGTGAGTCAAACTTCACTTGCAAAGAGTAAGGTCATACCGATGGAAATAGAAGAGGAATTCAACCTAGGATGCTGAAAGCATCCCTAAATACTGCCTCTAAATTGCAGCTGTTTGTGTGCATGTCTGCTGCTGCTCTGAGCTTTATGAACACAAGTCAGCAATTTTGAGGCCAAAAGGGACTATCAGATCATTTAAACTGGCCTCCCATCTAACATAGGGCAAATAATTCTTCCTAGTTACTTCTTTATTGAGCCTGACAAATGGCATTGGACTGCAGCAGATCTGCCTGCAAGGCATCCAGGGTTGAAGTGGCAGCTTCAAGAGATCACTTTCCTCTGGCAGTTTTGCTTAAATCATTTCCCACCCTCAGTGATCATGGTGATAATAAAATAAGAGCTTGTATCCTCCTATTTCCTTCCTTTCAAAGGGCTCAGCGTCCTTTGCAGAGAAGGATACATGAAGTGGCAGCCCCCTTCTCGCTTGGGGGGTAGATACTAACTCTTCTGCTGATGGCAACGCTAACAGATTACAGCAGAAATAGTACCACTGCTTGCTAGGTACTGGTGCCTGGATTCCTCATGTATGAAAAACAGAAATTAGCTTTCTGCAATATATATAGAGCATTATGAATTCACTGACAAAAATCACAGCATGAGCGTGTTAAACTCAACTTGATCCCATTTGTGCAAGGAGAAAGGATGAAGATTGTTCCAAAGAAAAAAAGTTTCAGAAGTGCCTTCAAAGTAACCAAAAATGGTCCTTTTCTCTTTCATCTTCTCCCTTAAAACACATTTCTCCATACCAAAGCCAGGAAGCTTCACACTCCTTGCCTCCGCTAAGGAAGCTTGTCTTCTGCAAGTTGGACCATAGGTTTGATTTCAGCCTTCATTTCTGCACATGCTAAAGCAGCAGCGAGCACCCTTTATGCAAGGCATGTGGTTAACAAAGCCTTTTCCAGTTTAACTGCACAAATACAGAAAAATTAGGCTGTCCTAGAAAACTGATTTCAATTGGTTAATCTTTATGAACATCTCCCAGCTGTGCTCTGGTTGGAAGGCTTAATAGGGCAGAGCACAGCTGGCCACATCTGGGCAGCCTCCCTTAGGCGCCTACATTTGGAGATGTAGCCTAGCCCTGCAAACCCTGCCCACTCAACAGAGGCGCTTCGAGCAGGGCAGCAAATGGAGCAGAGCAGCAGGCCAAGGATGCTCCTGCTCTCCCCACGAGCCGAGGGAGCCCTTGGAGGGACTCCGGAGCCACCACAGGCCAGCACGGATGCCCCGTCAGCATCAGCAGTCAGGCAAGCCCAGCACAGTCACAAGCATCCCGAGTCCCTGCGCTGCAGGCATCACACACAGCTCCACTGACTCTGCAACCACACTGCCAAACGAGAGGCATTTGCAAAGTGCTCTCCCCCTTTTCCTTATAAACACTTGATTAATTTGCCTGATGATACATTTACAGCATTTGCATACTGCTAATTTTCAACAATGTCTTCTTGAATCTCCCGTCTGTTGCAAGAGGCTGCACTCTTTAAAGAACCAGCTTCATTTCATTACAGTTTATTATTGTATTTCATTCAGTACGTACAGTGCAAATGAGAAAACCTGCAAAGCTTTCTCACAGTAATAATTACTGCCTGGTAGCCTAGAAAGTAATCTGGCCTAATTGAAACTGTAAAATATGTGCTTTTCAGGATCAGCTTGGTTCAGTACCTTGAATAAAACACACAACCCCCTGAATTCAGCTCTTCTCCTCTGGATTATAAATTCTCCTCCCTTTCTATCATTCATAGCATTTAAACTAGAAGTAATGGTATTAATTTTAAGATTTTTTTTGGCAGTCATTTTCTATAATTAAATTCTATTCCCTTAGAGAATTGCACATCATTTACCTTTCCTGTTCCTTTCATGAAATAGGGAAGGAGAGATTCATCCAAGCCTGCACTTGAGCCATCAAACCCTTGGCTTCGTCTTTGCCCACCACACTGGAGCACTACTTATAGCAGAGCTACTTCCTGGGGAGCTGGGGAAAGTTTTGCTCTCCCTCCTGAGAGGAATCACAACGCTAAACACTTCCTCCCTGCTTTCCAGAGTGAGAGTGAGGCAAGCCACAACCTAGACAATACTCATCCACTTGAAACCAAAGGCAAACAAATGGTACTGACAGAAAGAACTTATTAGCATGGTACAGCACTTTGATAGGTACAAAAAGCAATGCCCTCTGAGTGCTTCAAGTGGAAAATGTTGCTTGGATGGGCTCAGACAGAACTGCAGCTGGGGCTCCCCAGGGCAGTGAGGCAAGGGGAAACTTCACCTCTCAACGAGCAGGCCATCTCACCATTATACTGAAATCCAAGCAAGGCAAGGACAGCCGTGCTGCACCGTGGCCTGAGAATTCACAAAACCAGGATGCCAGCTTCATCCCTACTGCAGGACCTCAGCCCTCTGCCCCTTCAAAGTGTTCCTTGCTCCATACCTTTTTACTTGACGCAGTAAAGCTGATGCTGAAACCCAGCTTGTAATCAACAGTCAAGAGAAGCCCTGCTCTTGAACACATCGAGTAGCCTCCCAGGCATCCCAGAGCACTGAGCAAGTTGCTGAGCAATGCTTGGAACCACACAAGCAGCCACTTGGGCAGCTGCATTTCCTGCCACCAGTAGTGAGCCACACTTGCCACAAGTATTTGCTTCTAAAAAGCAGTCTCATGATTGCTAAATTGAACTGTAACTGAAGCAGAAGACTTGTTGCTGTACTGCAGCTTGAGACATCGCAGTAAGAGAAGCTCTTGAGCTTTCATCCCCACTGTTTACTTTTCCATAAATATGGTCCTAATTGCAGTATCTGCTTCAAACCCCACAAGCCTTTATCTCCGAGAATGCTTTGAAACCCTTTTGCTTTCAAAATGGTCACATTCCAGAAGAAACACCAAAGCCACAAAGTCACTCACATCTCTGGGTGGCTTTTGTATAAACACAAACTGTTTGGAGATGCCTACATTCTTCTGGACCTAGCAAGGCACACTGCCTCACTATGCATTAAGTACTCAACTTTTCCCCAAATATTACTCATTAGTCAGGCTGAAAGTTCTTCCAGTTTCCCAAAGTTGTTTATGTTTGGCTAGGTCTTCTCCTGCAGTATCCAAAAGGAGTAAGACAATATGCTTTACCGAGCAGTTATGTGTTTCCTATCAGTCTCAGCCACACAAACCAATTTAATTTTCACACATCTCCCCTACACTTCATTATAAGGAGGCATCATATACTGAGAGCTCAAAAGCTTTGGCTGAAAAAAGACTTGGTCCCAGCCCTTGCAATCCTGGTGGTCTCTCTGCATTCTGACAAAATGATCAAGCATGCAAACATTTGCAAAGCAAGAAATCACTGTTCATAGATGCTGAATACACATCAGTAAGAACCAAATTCTGTACAGCTCAGATTTGGGGACAAGTTGGATGCCTTGATACAGAGACAGTTCAAACATTACAATCAGACTTTAGGAAGTATCATGCATAAATCTACTGCCTCCACAGCCTTTTGGGCGGCAACTCTGAACTAATCAGTTCAAAAAAAAAAAATTCAAGATTATTCAGAATTTCTTATTCAGAGCAGGGGAAAGTGCTAGACAAGAGCCTACATCACAGCTCTTGAGCCAACTCTTAACCAGACTGGTTAGCAAGCACAGCACTGCCAACATCAGCCCTGCCTAAGCCTCTCCACAATACCTTAAGCCAAGCCAGTAGATCAATGTAAATCTAACTCAGCTGTATAGATCTTCATGAAAGGCAGTGAACCTATTGATCTCATTTGCCAATGTGCTGCCTTTTTCCCCTCCTCCGGGTAACCCTCTGTGCTTACATATGGCTCTCATTTGAGCATCCAGAAGGTAATGATTGGGTCAGTCACAGCTGCCTGGGTGGGCCAAGAGCCAGTGAATCACCCACTTTCTCCTCCCTGTGCCTCCTAAAAGGCAAGATGACACAGCCTATCCAACAGTGAGCATTTGCATTTTTATTTCTAATGCCCTGTTAGCTGGTCTGCAAAGTCTTTACAACCTTGGATTTTGAAACAAACTTCTTTGACTTAAGCTAGGGCAATGTTATCCTCAATTAAAGTGCATTTGGATACATTAGCAATGCCTCCTCCCTGCATTGTTAACAGCTTTTGCATGTAAAAGGGCTTTCAGCAAGATCACTGACTGGCAGCACAAGACTTCCTATTTACACTCTAATTACCCAGTGCTCCTAATTAACCAAGTAGGAAGTGCACATCCCTCGCCACATCACACACTATGATGATGGATTTTTGTCACCTCCAGTATTTAAAAAATCTGGAGAAGTTTAAGAGGGCTTGTAGTCATGCAACCTCCCTTCAAGAGCCAGTGCTCAGCTGCTCCCTGCATCTGCAAATCAGGCTCAGAACCTGTGCACCCAGGAAAATTCAAAGGAGAGGTAAGGGGACTGCTCTGCCTCAGCTCCCCAGGTCAGAAAGGGATTTACTCCACTGTGAAAAGTGTAACACTGATTTGGAAAGGAAGAGGGTTTCATTCCAAACAGAAACATCATTTCCCTTACTGGAAGTCTTGCAGTTGTTCTGGAAGTCTTGCAATTGTTGAATAATGCTGCAAGAATCTTTTACATGGCTGAATTGAATAGATTTCTCTCCTTTTTTGAGAGGAGTCTATCCAGAAGTTGAGTCATCTGATACCTGGCACCAACCTATACTTCTCTGCTTTTTCCCTTGCTTCTTCCCTTTGGAGTCTTTTATTTTTATTTTTTCTCCTTGTTGTGCAATGAGTCCATGAGATAAAAACCCCAATATTGCCAAATGTGTATCATAGATCTCCCCTTAAACTTTCAGCTTTACTGGTTTGATCTTTCTCATTTATACTTTCTCATTTATCCAGGATAATTGGCAGGAACAACCTAGACAGGACATTCTTTGTTCACTAATTTTCTTATCAGAGAAACATTTGCAGGAACATTAGAAAATCCATTGGCAGTATTCAAATTCAGCCAGTTACCCCAAGGCAGCACACAAAGCATAAAGTATACAGCAGCCTTACTCCAAGGAGGGAGGTGGCTCTTCAGCTTACAACACTGCCCTTGCCATGGGCAGCACTGTTCGGGTGGGCATGACCCGCAGCTGGGAAGGCTCCCAGCAGAGCAGCACAAGGGACTCGGTGCCTCTGCTCCTAGGGGACACCTAAGTGGGACAGGAGCCAGTGCCAAGTCAGGCGCCCTGCTCTCCATTATCTCTGTCTTCCACAAACAACTCCTAGGCTGACCTTTCTGAAAGAATGGGCTCATGACGAGCAGGAATGACATAACTAATCTAATCCTCTGGAAACAACAGCAGCTCGCCCAGAGCTTCCAGGGAAGCACTTGATAGGAAGAAGGGGAAAAGGGTGGAGGAGATAGGGAGATGGGCTGCTGTCAGGGAAAGAGCAGCACAATCTCCTGCTGCTTGCAAACAGTGCCTACCATGGCAGGGCAATGAACGCCGAGAAGAAAATGTGCCTGGCACAATCTTCCTCTTCCCTTTCTCAAAAGGGAGAGGAGTGGGGGCCAGACCAAAGTTAAACTTCTGCAAAATAAAGACAAGCAAAGCACAGTGAGTTTTACAGCCTTCCATTTGCAAAGCTCATGTCCAAAACCTAGAAACACTGTTGGACTAGAAAATCTCCAGACGGTGATGCATAACATGACCCTAATGCTGATACTCCACATAGCCAAGACAGAGAAGCAGGGCAAGAGAAGGGGCTGAGGCATGGAACACAGGCCAGGTCCCAACGGAACAAGGAAATCACCCTTGCCATCACTGAGCAGCCCCATTCCTTGGGGCTGCTGAGCAAGGACTTCAAGCAGAGCCATACAGACTCCCAGACTCCGTGACCTGGCTGCAACAGCTATTGCCCAATCCTCCCCAAAAGGGAGAGTAAACAGGCCCAGGCTCCGGAAGGACAGAGGTCAGCCACAAGCATTTCCATTCCAAATAAAAACACACTGCAAAGAAAGGAAAAGGAACACCAAACAAAGCAAACAACCACCAAGCCACAGAAGGACCCAAGCTCTTACAGCAGGGAGCACAGCCACAAAAGGAGAATGTGAAGCTAGACCAGATTTGCCAGCAGAGCAGCCTCTGAGCCACAGCAGCAGGGTGGAGGGCGGATTCAGCAGTTGAACATCTCGCAGCTGTACAGACGGCCCCATCTCTGGCAATGGCCACATCTCCCAGCGCCAGGCGCATGTTCTGTGGCAGAAGATCCATCCTGCTGCTTGAGCTGCTGTACTGGGAGCAGTGAGGCCAGCAGGCTGAGCTGCACCCAGGGCTGGGGAGCAGCCTGCTACTGCCCCCTTCTCCTTAAGGGCACCACACAACAAGGGGCAGTTGCTCTTCTGGGGTCACATCCCCTCACTAACAGCTTTTTGGTGTCTCTCCAAAGGGAGGGCCGCTCCTGCTCAGGCACCAGGCACCTAATTCCACAAGACACACAATAGTTCAAGTGATGCCTGCAGAGCTCTCCCTTCAGAGAGGGACTGACCAGTGTTGGCACCAGGCCAACCAAAAAAATCAAACACCCTAATCAAATTGGACATTTGCAAACACCAAGGCTGGAGCTGCAATCCCTGTGCTAGGAGCACAGCCTTTGTTGGGGTTTCTTGGCTGAGTAGTTGCATAAATGAGTGTTGAAAAGCAATGCTCTCCTCTGCAAACATAACAGCTCAAGCTGCGATTCATGTGGCCAGCAGCATATGCATCTCATCCTTCCTCCAGACATGCTGGCCTCAAACCCAGCGACTACACAGACAGCTTAACAGATATACCCTAAAGCCCTGATCCATGGCCGACCACCATCCTCTGCTCTGAGCAAATCCAACCAGGACTTCTTGCTGTTTATAAACATTATCCCTCCACAGACTTTGTAAGAGTCGGGAGGAATGTTTTCCTTTTTTTCAGTGCAGAATCTTTTCCAACTTTGATGAATATTTTATAAACAGTAAATGTGAAGGCAAAAATAAGCTACCCATCCCTGGCTATTTAACAGTGCCAGAATTCAGAGGTGCAAAGCTGAGCTTGTGCAGCTCAAGTTTGAGCACAGCAGCAGAGAGCAATCACAAAAAAAAAAAAAACCCTTCCTCTTTTCCAGTCTATATTTGCCCTCTTAAGAAGTGGCACTTTGCCGGTCCAGAAGTGCTCAGTTACTCAAGTGCTATGTGTCTTACTCTGAGGAACCCATTACACTTGTGACCTGGCTGCTCAGCTGTAGCTTCCCAGGTACATCCGACAACCTTGCTGTAGCTCAGAAAAAGATAAGGACAAAGTAGGACTAACTCTTCTGCCAGCACTTATTCTCTGGACCTTGAAGAAGACAGTTTTTTAGAGCTCCTTTCCTCATCTGTACTGCTGCTTATGCTTTTCATATATGACATTTATTACCTCTACATTAAATCTCGGATAGAGTTAGCAATGTTCTGCATGCAACTTTAGGAAAACCTCTCCCCTGCAATACCATTTGATCGGGATTGAGAGGTCCTGCCTGAACTGGGTAGCTTTAGGCTAAGTCACAGTCACACTTCCCTATGACTTTGGGGCTGTCAAGTCATAGGGAATGGGGACACAGGCATGGCAGAAAAAGGATATGCAGCTTGGCATTATAAGGAAAGGAATAAATTCAATCACAAGGATGAACGCAAGGTGAGACTAATTTTATGAAGTGCTCCCTAGAGAAGCAGCAAAAGGATTTCATGTGCTTAGGAGGTTATTTACTTAACCTCTCCCCCTTTTTAGCTTCTGAAGCAACACCAACCACCTGCTCCGCAACCTGAAAGGGAAATTACTGTTTTTAGCCATTTCCTGCCAAATAATAGCCACTGAAAAGCATGGCATTTAGCTCTAGAGATTATCTTCAAGGGCAACTCATTCAAAAAGCCTAAGTAATGGCAATCAGCTAACAACAAGCCTAGACAGAGCTAAATTGTTCTTAGAAACCTGAAGTTAAGTGGGGCACTGAACTCATTTGCTCCCGAACAGGAACAGCAGCTTTCTGGATAATGGGCCTTTGGAAGAACCAGCGTGTGCCCAGCAAAGGTCACCCATAGGCCTGCCCTTTTGAGGAACTTACTGCCTCTGAAAAGCATGTGTTTCAGGGCCCCTTTCCTCTCAAAGCTTCTCTCCATGGACACTTGGAGAGCAGTGCTGACAATGGGTAGTGGACCAAAACAGACCACTGACCAGTGCTGTCCAAGAGGACATAGCAGAGGGCAGGTGCATGGCCATGAGCAGGAGCACATGTGAGATTAGCTTATGTCAAGGGCACAGAAGCCTGCAGTGAACTTTGCTCCTGAGCCTCATAGCTGGAAAACTTCACTGCAGCAGGAAAGAGGCAGAAGCCTTTCTGCCCTACAATAAGGCAGAGATCATGACAGATGCAAATATTAGAGTTTCAAATGTAATTAAAGCTTAAGGACATTAGAAGCCGCACACAAGATCTGCACCTTGTAATACATGCTTTTATGCCATAATACATGATATATGAAATTAAATACCACCCTTTAAAGAATAAGTTATGTTAAAGACAGTCTGATTTGCCAATCTTAAAGCTACCCTCCTTTTTTTTTTTTTTTTGGCTTATGTTACTTTTTTTCCCCTTGTTATGTTACTACGTGTGAAAAGAATGGCTTGGAAGAGAAGAAGCTATAGCCTGAAATGGATCTTCTCAGTGAGCCCACCCCACTGCCCCAAGTGAGGCTAGCTGTCATGGGAATGGTGCTTGTTAGCTGGAGAGCCTCTTGAAAAACATGCAGCCAGGGGGGCCTCGGAATCCTAGGGGATAAATTGCTGCTCGTCTGCTCCTGGAAGCAACTCCCAACTGCCACTGCCACGTCATGGCCATGACAGTGGGAGACATTGTGTAGAGCTGTCCATTCCTGCACTCATCACGCTGGGCTGGGCTGAGAGCTGCTTTCTCTTTATGAAGGATAATTAATTAAAACTGAGTGACCTAGTTCATGATTCATTCCCTTATTTCAACTACATGAATTGTGTCCTGCTGGCTGACCATAATTGGCAGGTGATTTCTGAGACAGGCAATTCAACTGTAATTTGCCCATAAACTTTTCTACCAATGGAATAAGGGGCTCCTTGCTAACACTTGGATGAGTAGAAGTCCATTGCTGGCATGAAAGAGGCACAAGAGACAAGCAAAATTTGGATATTTTCACATCACAATCCTTGGATGTCTAAATCCCAAGCCTTGAAGAGTGACATGGTTCATAAAGGAGACGCCAGCCTATCTCAAGAAGTTCAAGTCCTTTCCTGTCTCTGCAGAGAGCAGAGGCCCAGGTCCTACCTCTCAAGCAGTATCTGCAGGTACAAATGCCCAAAAGAGGCAGGCATACATCTAGCTAAACAAATAACATCTTAACTGACCCTATAGTCATCTCTCTGCATCCTGTTAATCCTCAAAGGACACAATCAAGCTTAGCTTAAAATCCTCTTAAAAAAGTATCGTCAAACTACTTTTTGTTCTTGCAGGGTTACAACCTGTATGATCACTGCATCTCATCTGACACATGATTACTCATTAAGAGGCACTAACTTGAGCATGCACCTGCAGTCTCAACTCCCACAGCTTTGTTGCTGCTCAATCCAGCATAAGCAATAAAACAGCAACAAAAGGGAAAGATCTTGTTGATGCTAGTGGGCATGAAAAAGAAGAATCCGAGTTGGCAGAGCTCTAAGATGTGGAATTAAACAAGCAGGACTCCATGAACAGTTGTCTTTTTCCTCCCTTTTTTTCCTCCCCCAAGGAACAATCATTAGTTCTGCAAGCATCATGAGCTAATTGCAGATAAATTGATAGAATTTGCACAGTAACTGGAGTTCAAGATTAAATTTAAGTCATCTTGCTGAATAAACTTAAGCTGCTGTTGCTCCATCTCCATGAATGTGGGGGTACATGCCATGCAACACACCTTTGCTACCAGCACCCACAGCTGCCTGCCAGGTGTGACCCACTGCACACCAGCAGCGCTGCGGTGCCAGGCAAGAGGGGAAGCTGCAGTTCAACTACTGGCCAGGACCTTGTCACCAAAAGGTGGCCTCCAGCCCCCACCCAGGCTTGTAAAACAGATCTGTTCAACTTGATTTGTACAGCCAAGCACTGTGCTGAACAAATGCTTTTAATCCTTAAAGATCATGTTGAAAGCAACATTCCTTACATCCCCTCACATCCCTGCCATCACCTCCTGCCTCCTGGAGGTGCCTACAGGGCCACAATGAGAGCTCAAGACCTGTTACAGAACAGGCAGAGTGCCTTGTTTTCATTTTAGTTTAAATATTTAGATGTAATTTGCATCTAATTAACATGCTCACCACAGTTATAAAAACATACACAACTCAATTGCTTTGTTAGAATGTCATAGCCAAGACAGTACTGGTATAACATGACAGCTCACCTCCTCTTACCTTAAAAAATTAGCAACAAATTGGCTTAGAGACATTTTTACCTGACACAGATTTCTCCTCTCCAAATGAGAAAACTCAAGAATCCTAAGGTATATGTCCATACTAACAAACAACTCTAACAGTCCAAGCATTGTGAAACCTGAGCATTTGTCAAAAACTTTTAAATCACTGCCAATGACACTATGACATTTCTGCACATGAAATGATCATACAAAAAAATCCCAAACATGTTCAAGCCACTATAGCATATTACTATATGTAAAACGTCAAACAATTCACCCAAGCACCATTTCCCATTTAGCAGCCAGGCAGTCCAGAACATGAGCCAACTTGTGCCTTAGCTAATAAAATTTTAGGTAGCTTGACAATTACAGACCATCATGGCTAGCACAGTATGAAGAAAATCTTACTCTCTTCAGAGACACCACACAGAGAATGTGATCCTCCCAGGCATACAACAATAATAGGATGCAGCATCTTTCCCCCCATCCTTTAAATCACCTCCTGTTCTTTTTACTTATTCCTATACTTTTGAATGAAAAACTGCATATTACTCCTGCCCCCAAATGCTCCCCCCATACATGCATGCAAACGAACCGGGAATATACTTCAGATGAATTTAACATCAAAACTAGGTTGTAGGGGAAAAAAAAAAATCAATGAGAATGTATAAATAGCATCAAAAGTGCCTGTCTGTATTGATAATGCATTCTCATTCCCTCTGCCTACCCTGCATGAAGACAGACCCAGTTTGCACCTGCTCACAATAACTTGTTCATGCCACTAGCAAAAGGACAGAGGAGCTGAAAACAAGTCCTCTGAGAGCCTGCTTTCTAGCTCATCTTTCTGCTCAGTGAGGCATCAGCTTTCCTCCCCAGCTCTATTCATCTCACCAGTCAACTTCAGATGCACACTGGGCTGGCTGAGAAAATTAACTACAATTTGATATATACATTTCAAAAGAGGAAAGAAATGGACACATCTTCAAAATTATACTTAATGCTTTAAGAAAAACCCTAACAATATGTACAAAGAACCTACATACAGCAAAAACAAGATTATTACAAAGACATCATCTGAAATGCATCCAAATCAGACAGTCATCTCTGAAGCGAGAGAATGGGGTCATGATTCATCCCAGATACAGAAACATTACCACTCCCTGCTCCCTTGAAGGACCCCAGGAGGAATAAGGAGTTCGGTTTGAAGAATGACTTCTGACATAATACATTTCTAGAACAGTTGGAAGATGTAAAGCTAATTAGGTAAGAAATTCACAGAAATCAAATCTGAGGAAACTGCCATCTTGACACTTTCGATAACTTCCTACTGATAATTTATCAGCCCCCACAGGGCCCTGATAAATAAGCTGGCTGTGGGTTAAGCACCACAGCAAACTTTCAAAGACTCATATACCACGTTTGCCACTGAAAGTGAAAAAATCCAACTGAAAAAACAGCAGATGCCTCAGCAGCTGAATATACATTAGCCTGAGTTCATTTATCATTCCAAGAGGTTTCAAGAGTCATGAGTCATCACATCAGTGATCAACATCAGAAATATAAAGCTTATACCTTGCTCTGGGCTGCCTATTATGATTTCTGATTTTAATTTTTTGGTGCTCCTCATTGCAGTTCAATGAACTTAACTCACTTTTAATGACATAGTTAATTGTCTAATTGTGGAAACGTCTGCATCTATCTATTAGCAATATCCTTTATAAAAAGGATCTGTTCGTCAAAATGAATATCCCTACACTTCACACAGCAGGTGTTAATTTGTTTTGTGTGAATAGGTAGATAGCTCCGTAAGTATCCAGGTATGCATTAGCATCTCACTGCGTAGATGTGTACCTTTCCAAGCACTGGAGATGACAGATGTTCATTAGTCAAGGTACGTATACCCCCCTCTTCCCTGGAATATTGCCTTGCCTCATGTATATTCATTAGATTATCCTTGCCACACCTCTGCAAGGTAGGGTGGAGTATTACCCCCATTTTAGAGACTGGAAGCAGAGGCACTGGAAAATTACTTACTTTGCAGGCGGTCTCACAAGAGGCCTTATCCTCCACCGGCCAGCAGCCCTGCCAGCCTTGCTCCTGGACCTGTGCTAGGAGTTCTCTCCTGCCTCCCCTATGTTATTTCATGGGCCCATGGTCTCCTCCAAGCACGACTGATCCTTAGGTCTGCCCTGGTGGCAGGAGTCCCACTGCATCTCCTTCCTTACAGCATGTCCTATAGGCACCCAACTTGCCTCCAGGTCTGGCTGTTTACTAAGGAAGCCCAGATCCAGGATAGACTTGGCAGGAAGCAGCGGGTCCCCTCCTGCCCCAGAGGGTTTCCCCCAGCAGTGCCCCAAGCCTTTCCTAACCAAAAGCATCCAATGGTGCTTGCTCCACATTGCTGAGCCTCTCACCCATCGTAGCAGCCATAGCTAATGCACAGTAAATGCTCTATAAATAATCAAAGGGAAAGAATCATTAGCCAACCACCTTGTAATAATATTTTTCAATGAATGTGTAATTTATAGAGAGAGTAATTATGAGACAAGGTCCTTCATGCATAATGACTGTGCTCAGATAATGATACCTCCTGCAAGCTCCTGCCTTTAGAAAGTCCCTGTTGTAATTGACACCAGAAACACTGGGGAGGAGCACAAAGGCAATGGGACCCACCTTGGCTGCCTGCTTAAATGCTGGGTTACCCTTGTCCCCTTCCTGTCTCACCCACAAGCACCCCAGTGCCAGATGTGACAGGCAACAGGGACCTGCCAGGATGAGGCCAGCTTCCAGAGACCAGCCCCGAGCTGGGAACGCTCAGACAGCCAAGAAGCCCTTCACCTAGCCTATGCAATTCAGCAGTTTCAGGCCTTCTCCAGAGTCCCTCGAGACTGGCGCTAACACCAACAGGGGAGCTCACCTTGCAGGCCACCGCTGAGCGCTGGAGAATGTTTGAGCTGCTCCAGCTCTTGGCCACATCATCCCTTGAAGCAATTTCCATGAAATCAGGCAATCTGACTACCAACTTTGCTAGTTTAGAGAAGAAGGCTACTGCTCTGTAGCACTGCAAGACCCAGAAGGAAATGGCAGCTGCAACTGGATAGCTCAGCCACATCTTCAGCATCTAATCTATCAGGAAGTTTGCTTTTGTCTATCTGTAGTAGCACATTTCTTTTGCTCCCACTAGAGGGTTAAAGGATAGTAAGGCTGAGGCCAAGCATAACAGCAGGCTTGCCAAGATAAGAGACAAGGCTGCTAAGTCTCAAAGCAGAAGGAATCAGCTCATCTCAAGACACATGAGAACTGAACATGTCGGACAACTTAGTATAGGTGTAGCAACTCTGCAAACTGTTGTCTGTTCTCACACACAACAAGGACTCCATGAAGTACGATCCGATTCCTCCTCACCTACAGCTACAAGCAGAGATGAGCGCATCCCTAGCAGCCATGGCTTGGGAAGCAAGTTCACAGCACAGAAGCTATGCCATGCCACAGCTTTATGGATTTCAGATTCCCCTGCAAGAGCCAACAGCTACCGTCTATATATCGCACTGAAGGCCAAAGAGCCCAGGGGCACAAGCTGCAGGCATCTGCGCTGGAAGCAGGATGAGTATGCAAGCCAGCCCTGCCTGCCTTGACTTAGTTGGCAGCCACCCGTTTTGCTCTGCACTCAACCCAGAATTCACACCAGCATGTGAACAGCAGAGACAGTGAAGAATTATTGTCCAAGCACAAATCTGAGCTCCAGACTAATGTCGTGATATAGATATAAGCATTTCTCCAGCTTGTGCTGGAATCATTTCCACTGGGACTTGACACTGCCCTTCCCACCCATGAGCAGATGAGCAATGACTCTGTTTTAGCTTTCATCACACTAACAAGTATCAATAATGATACATCAAGCTAAACACACAGAGCCACTTATCAGGATGTTGCTATTGCTCCCTGGCTCAGCATGAGTGATTTTATTAGTGGAGATAGTGCTGCAATATTAGTTTCCTCATCAAGCTCCAACCCCCGATGTGACAGCATCATTTGTTAATTTTACTGCCAAGGCATGGAGCTCACAAGCAAGGCCCCTGTCACAGCCTGCATGCAGCACTCACACTCCAGAGGGACTGTGGCCACCACATTATCCATCAGCTCCATGGGCTGGAACACAGATGCATAGCTGGTACTACAAATAAGATGTCAGGGAAGAGACAGGAGAATCCTAAGTATTATATGTTAAGAACACAGAGGCACAATGGCTCCTGTAATTTACTGCCTGCTGTGGCAGTGATTGCTCCTGCAAATTGAGTACTCAAAAAGTAAATAGACAGTTTTGTCTACGTGCCTCTGCTGAGCTCTAACGGTCTTTTTCCCCCCCACACCAGTCACTCCTACGGGCAGCCACAGCAAAGCACCCCAGCCCCTCATCTGAGGCTGCGTTTCTCCGAGGGTGCTGCTGCATCATGTCCCATCATATATTACCTCACTGCAGGTTCAGGCTGAGTACCAGGGATTCATGCTAAGTGCAGGAGAGCAAAATCAAGATCAGTGCAACAATCAACTCATTTGGGCTGGAGCTCCTGTGTGAAAGCAAAGGACCCACATAGAGTAGGACAAGGAAAAGGCTGCTGAAGCCCCAGCGCAACTGACAGCTCCTGAAAAAGGCAGCAGAGCTCTGCCGCAGCAGCTTTTAACATTGAGTTAGGGAACGGGCTGTGATTTTTAGTGGCCAGTTCTGCCAAATGAGAAATAACTGCCTCCAGCCCTGCACCAAACACCTCAGGAGACCAGCACTGAAATGAAGTACAGTTAAAAGGGTCCTAGGATGAAGCAGGGAGGTGCTTTCTACTATTTGCAAGTGACAAGGAGTGAAAAAAGACAAGGTGAATTCCCTGTGACTCCAGTCCTTGCAGGCACAGCTCAGCTCCTGCCTCTGACTGGCATCCTCTGCAGCTGTTTTTCAATATGAGAATATGAACAAACCTTCAAACACTCTGCACTGAGACAGGTCACCTAACAAGCAAGTTAATTGAAAAAAGGCTCAAGTATAAACAGTTAAAGCAATAATTCTGTACAGGACAAAACTACAGGGGCATGCAGATGCCACGAAAGGGACTGAGGGCCCTTATGTTTGTTTACTGAACTGAGTAATCCACGCTACCAGATTAGACCGTCTTTCCCTTTCCATTTTAAACAGATGTCCCCCTCTCCTGCTCTTTGCCTGACTGGACTCTGCTCATAGGTCTATTTTTAAAGACACACTGCAGCACAATTTATGAGCAGAACCACAAACCATTTGCTTGTTTTCCCTGCCTCTGTTTAAAAGCTGCTTACCGTGAGAGCCCAGCTAGCAGATTTACAGGGGCACTTAGTGTTGCTGCACATATTACAGGCATCCTCACACTGCATTTCCATCTTGCTTTCCCAGCTGCTCTTCAAGGCAGTGAGGTTTTGTCCTTTGTTATGGCCACTGCCATTCCTCCTAGCCTGTCCTGTCAGCATCTGACAAAGTCATCTCAAGCCCACCTACAGTTTGAAGGATTTTGCATTTCTTAATGGATTTCATGTTACTATTCCTCTCTGAATCTACACAGGAGAACTGGATGGATGGACTAAAAAACAAATGGAAACAAAGGCCTTGGAGGAAAACAGCTTCCCTCTTGCTGGCGATGATGCAAATGCAGAACTGTCAGGGGTTCGATGTCAGCTTGCAGTACACGTAACCATAATGCTGGTTGCTTGTACCACAGATCCATAACAGAAATGAGCCCTCTTATTCAAGGTCTCTGTACCGTCACCCCTCAGGAGATGATGGCCAGCCAGGAGTCCGCACCGGCGCTAGCTGCCCCACAGCCTCATTCAGTCCTTCCAGCCCAGTCCAGGGCAAAGCTTCGGCAGGCAGCACCAGAGCAGCACTGTGATGGTTAAGCTGCTGAAGAGAGCAGGGTGTCCTAAGTGTCCAGATAGGGAAGCTCAAGCAGCCTCCCACATGGGAACCTGCTGAGGGATCTCCCTGCAGCTCTGCCATTGCAGGCACACAAGTAACAAGATGACTAAGAAGTTGGTCCTGGTGATACAAGTTCACTTTTAGAGGGTCCAAACCACAGGCAGTGTTTGGACATGCAGCACAACCCACAGTGGGACAAGCTCTACTAAAACAGCAATTATAGTCAGCTTGGTAGGTAAACATACTGCAACTCCCTGACCCCACACTGCAAGTGTCTCCAACGAGGGACAAGGACAGGCTGAAATACATTCCTGCAGTATTTATCAGACTCTAGAGTGAGGAACATCTACTCTCACTGCAGTGCAGAAGGTTGCTGCCACCTTACAGAAAGGGAATGCTCAACTTGGATATGGCCCATTCTTTAAGAACTTGCATTGGCTCCAACTTAGCTCCTTTGTTTAAGAACTGGGAAGTCATCTGAGTGGGAGGCAATATATTCTCCTACAGGCTGAGCTACAGGGGCTCAGACAGAACCTGTGGTGCCATTTCATGTGTAGGCGATGCAATACGAACATCCCAATCATACGAGTATCACTGGTTTGAACTTGGCATCCTGTAGATTCAGCTGATCTAAAAATGGAAATAGGATTTGGGAAGAAAAACACCAATAACCAGGCTTTCAAATTGTTAGAGAGTAAAACAAAAAAAGCCTTCATTCTTTCATTTAGGGCCAGTGTGACCTGGCAATTAGTCACAGGACAGGCAATTAAGACAAACAGCACAGCATAATGGAAATGGTCATGTGGCCAACAGCAGCAAGCTGAATTATGGTCTCAATTTTCTCCATGCCTGATGGATTTGAAATAAGTTCAAAGTAGGTCAAGTGGTTGACTTTTCATTTGCTCATCTCCAAGTTCTTTATCCGTCTCCCCAGAACTATCCCTGGACTCTTCTCAGCACTGTTGTCTCCCAGAGCCAAAGCACCCCCCCGCAGCTGCATCTACGCCAGAAGAGACCTGAAACCTGATCTGAGTGTGACCTGCAAACTTTGAGCACAGTCCAAGGGAGTGTCATCTCCCTTTCTTTCTGCAGTTTATCTTCTGCCTGGTGTTTCTCAGGCTTTTCCCTTTCATATTAATCAAGTCAAACTTGAAAGGGGAGGAAAAAGCCAAGTCTTCACCAACAGTCTTTCCAGCTATCCTTTGACCACTCACCACAACGCAAAATTTCCTGGAGTATTTACCTGGTTTGCTGTCTGCAAGGATGCAAGCACCTAGTATGGCACCACATTGCGGCACAGCAGCAGTAGGAACTGACAACTCAGGTGGTGGAGATAAATCCAAAGCTCCAGTAGACTAGCAGACTTGCTCTTGCTATGCAGAATCAAAGAGGAAGGGAAAATAATAGGACCAAGCATGACAAAACCTGCAAACAGACTTGTGGCCAGTGCACACTTCTGCATCTCAAGCCTTGAACTGGAAAACTAATTACTCCAGGCAGCTTCTCAGTTGTGCCAGAAGTACTCAGATCTGCTTTCCTTCTGCAGTGCCAGCAGAGGCTGCTGAGCCTGCAAGCACCAATTTGCCTCAACATCCTTCCTGCAGGGTTCCTGAAGAATGAGAGCCTCTCCCAAACAAGGCTGAGACTAAGCAGCCACCGCCTTCACCACGTGCTTCTCTCACCCGAGCACTGGAGCTGTCTCCCCAAAAGGGCTGCTATGATCTCTAAGCCTTCCTTGAACCTTGAGCAGTGGCGAATCATACCTTTTACCCAAGCAGGCCAAGAACCAGTCTCCACTTTCATGAGGAACATGCCAAAGCTGAAGGCTTCCCATGCTGTTTCTTGCCATAAGGCACTCAATTACATTAAATGCCTCTTCATCAATGGCAGGAGACCCCAAGAGTAGCAACACCAGAAGCCCACATGAGCCATTTCATAGCCTGCCTCTAATAGCAGAGTCCCTTTTTACCTCCCAAATCAATACAGCTCCTCAACATTAGTGCAAGTCAGCAGTGCCACCCAGCGGCTGCCAGCACAGGGCCCGAGGGCTGTCCCCTTCTCCTCCTCTGGGGCTAATCAATTATGTTTTCCATTTACTTCAAGTCAGGAGTTAATTCTCATATTGGCTGCCCATGTGCCGCAGGGCTGAGCGCATGGGTAGCTAGGCATTAGTGCAGACAGAGCACCACACGTGATAACACTGAGCTCAACAGAGTCATTACATTTATTGCCTGCTCCATGCCCCTGAAGTTACATCACTCATTTCTTTGGGGATGCATTAAATGTAAGACAACAGTGCAAAGCTGTCCCTCTCTATATACAGCATCATGACAGGACTAATTTTGTAAGGGCATGTTTCAGTCCTCCAGGCTGCACTTGCAAGTGTCATAGGCAATTAAGCCTTGGGCCAGCCTCGCCTTCTTGCCTCCACAGGATCCCTCTTGCTGCTTGCAGACAGCCCAGTCCCTACCCAGCTCCTCTGTGGTAGCAAAGGCATCTCCAGCTGCACAACTTCTGTGCAGATGAGGATTTGTAAACAGTTCTGCAGGATCAGATCTATCTATTTATAGAAGCTCTCAATGGCAAGCAGGTTACAGTCACTTAATATACATTTAACACATGGTTGTAATAGGAGAGAAATAACTCACTCCCTTCCTAGGATTCCCAATGCTTCCCAAATGCAAAGGCACTGCCTTCCTCTGCATCAAGCTCATTGACATGCCATTGGCATTTATGTAGGGTCAGCTGGGATTCCACCTGCATTTTAGAAGAGACTGGTCACTGCAATAGCTGCAGTATTTATGGCTTCCACCATCATTGTTTTGCACCAGTCCTGGAAGAAAGCTTGCTTTATGTTGGATCAGCCCACATAACACTAACACCTGTGTGAGACAGAACAGCCTAGATGATGCAATGCTCCTTTCACACATTAAAATTGATTCCTTATTCCCAGCAGTCGCCTGCACTGGCAAAAACACACAGGTGTATTTGCAGCACTTACTCTGGGTTTCTGAAATAGCCAGTTAGGTAGCAAAGTCCTTCTGTACAGTAACTCAGCATGGAAAAGGAAGGCTCCCCAAGTTTCAGCCTGTAGAAGATCTTCAGTAGTAAAACCTGCAATTTCTCACCCGTACCCAAACACTACCTCATTTAACAGCCAGAGGGATTAGCTTAAAATGCAAGAGCTCAGATTTTCCTAAGGAAACACTCCTCTACCTTCTGCATGCAGAACATGTCATCCACTACAATTTAGTTATAAAGCACACAGGCTCAAAAGGCACCAAATTAAGAAATGCTGAATATCTTAGCCCCTGGAAAGCCTTGTGCTGAATTTGGCTACAAAAGTCCCCAGGGAAGAGGGCTGAAAGGCAGCACGTGCTGACACATGCACGCAGCATCCTCAGTGACAGGGAAGAAAAGTTTGTGGCATGTCTTCATTTTTTGAAGACAGCAATTTTCCTGACTGTTCAATTACAATGTTAAAAAAAAGCCACATCTGACCAAGCATCTTAGAAGCTGTTAATTCTTCAAAAAAAGATAATGAATCTAAGAGATTTAGATTTTCCTGTTCCCGGAGGGACAATGTGAATTATAGACAAGGTATAGACAATCATGGCCCTATTTAAATGTATCATGTAGGCCTGGGGGTGATAGCAATGAGCAGTTTGTCACAAGAATTGGTAGTGCAAAATATTTGCTCTGCTCCAACAACATTGTATTTGAACTAGCTGCTGAGCAGGCATTTGTAATAAGGAAATGACAGGGGAAATGCTTCAAGTTGGTGTCCCCAAGGCTGCCACATTTTGAGACCGAGTGAGCTTGAGTATTTGCAGACTCAGGCTGATTCTGCCCATCTAGCTGCTGCAGGGGCAACTGGAAAGTGTCAACAGCAGAACAGAAGATGCCAGATGCTGAAAGACATGTGGAAAAGCATCACTTAAGCATTCCTATGCTGCAGCCCTGCCAGAAGCTGCTGTCTTCAGTAACTCTAACACTGTGGATTGGGAAGCAGGTGAACATCAGGTACAACCCAGTTCCTCTCTTTGCCTCAGCTCAAGGTGACTCTCATTTGTCCCCACTCACAGGAGCAGCAAGGGTTTGAAATACCAAGAGCTGCACTGAATTCTGCAGCTGGGCGAGGCAGCAGTGCTGTCAGAATGCTCAGTCCCGCACACATTCCTGTCTGTTGTGTCCCCAACTCTGGCATCAAAGCCACTTTTGTTTGGGGGAAGGGGGAGGAGGTAGGGGAGAAGGAAACAAAAAGGTTTTTAATGTTTCCTGCCAAAACCCTTCGACCTGCTAGATTCTACAACAATGCTGCACACTTTGAAGGCTTAGTCTGAAACACTGAATATTTAAAAAGATGTCCAAGTGCCCCACTTATCAAGATCCATAAAGTGAGTGTCAGTACACAACACCATCTTATCTGGACCCAACTCCCTCTTCTGCCCCATTTCCTCCATACTTGATAACTTAAGGGGCCTTTCCTCTCCAAGTCAGAGCACCTTGATGCAGAGGGAGATCTCCATCTCTACTCATGTCCTGCTCATTCACTACAATTTATAGGACTGAACAGAAACAACTAAGGGTGAAGGAAGCAAGTACCAACTCAAGAGAGAGAATCCAAGACACTAGGTCAAAGAGATCAAGACGACCTTTGCAGGCTTTTGCAGTTCAGACCAGCAAGTAGAAATGTTTCACTTTCCATCTCTTGAACATGGAAATGTTTAGGAATGTAGTTGTAATAGCAATTGTTACAACCAAGATTCTTGTAACAGCTTAAAATTTAAGTATTACCTCCTGAAAAGGAGGTTTTCAGCCAGAAGTCAAGATTTTATGCCTTTTTGTTAAAAGCCTTTGACCAGCATCACCCAGAGATGAGAAAGCTTCTGCATCTTCCCCTTGTTCAGTTAGCTCTTTATAAGTGATCTAGTCCTACTCATTACTTCCCATATGCTGCAAACAGATGCTCTCCTGAATGCTCAACAATTTCTCTCCAGGAGAAGCTTTCCTTCCAGAAAAAGGATTGAGAACTCAGTTGCACACTGATTTACCTCCCTGAATGGTGAGCCCCACAGAGCAGTACCCAGGACAAAGTGGAGGCCTTAAGGCTCAGAATGAGATAGCCCTGGACCACTCATCACTGAAAAACTGAAAAAAAAAAAAAAAAAAAAAAAAAAAAAAAAAAAAAAAAAAGGCTATGGAGGGCCACCCATCTGCTGAGTCAATTTACACTGATTTCTTTTCAGGAAAAGCTGAGCCAACAATGCTTGGTGCTAAAAAAGAATTTCTTCCTAGTAACAATTTAACCACAGGGAATTCCCAGAAGCCACAGAAACTGAGGTGCCCAGGGACATTTCAGCCATCCCTGACAGCACAAGTAGTTCAGGGCTTTTTCAGGCTCAGCGCATTTGCCACAGTTCACACAGGTCCATCCTCTTTGTTAGCCACAAAACCCACAACACAGCAGGCAGAGAGACCTGGCAGCACCTAGCAAGAGTGACACTAAGATCTTTGAAAATGCAATTGTCTTTTGGCTGTGTTACACCACACATCAGGGCCTCTGAATGCCCCTGCAGGAAAAATAATAACCATCATCAACATTTTCAGGTAAGCAAATCACTGCAACTTGCGAACTGAAGAAATAATGTGGCAATTATGGGAATGACTCCCCCAGCTCTATTTTAACCTACTCACTAATCTCCTTGTATCCAAGGAAGGGATGGGGCAGCTCAGCTCTCCACAAGAACATCTTATGGCTTCTCAGAGCTTGAATCAGGGACACACACCAAGTCTCAGAGGCTCAGAAGGGATATTTGTGCCTTGGCAATGAAGTCTTTAACACTCCCAAGCTAACTTTAGTTCAATACAACCACAGAGTCCAGAGTCAGCCTCTCAGAGGTCTGTTAATTCCTTATATGGCCTCCATGGCAGAAGAGACAGTGGCTGTGGGCTGGGAGCTTGTGCCAGAGCAAAGTAAATTTGGTTCAGAATGAGAGAAACCAATGGAAAGGGCAAGCAGCTGGCTGCAGTTAGGGCCCTATTTTTAGGAGACAGCTGTAGAGGGATTCAAAGGAGAATGGCAAGCTGCCTTGAGCACGGATGAGCCCAAGTGGAGACACCGCTCTGCACTGCTTAGCAATGTGGGATTTCCCATTAGGGAGCTGTCAGCACATGCAGGGCACAGCTGTGCCTGCAACATCTGCACGGGCCAAGCCACATGGCAAGGTGCTGGGACCAGCACCTCACTGGAGAGCAGCGCTGGGCTGGCAGAGCATAGCCACAGGGAACAGGCCTGGCAGGGAGGGCTGAGGCTCCGCCAGAGCACCGTCCTGCTGCTAACAGGCTGAGGAGGAAGAGTGCATCTGACAAGGGAAGTGAGCAAGGCTAGAGCCAGGCAGTGCCTGCAGGGCCTTCCCCCCAGTCCTGCTGGCTCTACCTCCGGACCGGCCTCACCTCAATATCTCCATGCCTAAACACCAAATGCTCCATGATAACTAAGAACACCAGGGCTCTTGCCCCCCACCCTCTAACCACAGTGTCACAGTATGCAGTCCTTCCCCTGCCCTGGGCTGCGCTGCTCCAGCACAGATCACAGCAGGGCACTGCAGGACTCCTGCCTTGCAGCTTTGGAACACTTGTAAGGGCTGGTGCAACCAGAAAATGACAGAGCAGTCTGCAAGCACCAGAAAGAATAGCAGCAAAAGCACTACAAGCCTCACAGGTGTCAGTGGTATCAAGATTAATAGGGCATGACCATCTGAGCAGCTTCCCCAGTCACCCACATCAGGAAACAAAGCACAAGGTAAAGGACGACCTACAGCTCAGGCTTTACACAGGACGTAAATGCCTGTATCCTCCTCAGAACACAGAAATAAGGGCAGCAAGCCCACACTAAGCCCCCTTTCTCCTCCTCCACAGAGGAAGGAAGGCTTCACAACAGGAAGCAACTCATTACAAGGTATCAGGATTTGTTTACCTCTAACTACCCAGTAGGTTAAAACAGAGCAGTGAAAAGGACTATATTTAACTTCACACTCCAACGGGTCTCCATAGGGCTAAGGTTAATGCCTCCATTTAAATGGAAATTGAGTGCCAAGTTATTAGCCACTGTTTTGTAAAGAAGTCTGAACAAATTATAAGGAACTGTTGTCAGTTCAGTGCAGCTCCTAGCAAGTGCTCCAGTTACTGCAGCTCAACCAGACTCCAGGAGGATGAGACTTGGCTGAAGGTCACTCGCAGGGTGGCCTGCACTCCGGAGAGCTAAAAGCATTTCACAAAGTAGTGTTCCCTGGGAACTCTACCTGGGACTGGCGGATCAACTCAGGGGCAAGGAACCAGTTCAGAGCTGAGTGCAGCTCTCAGACAGGAGGTCAGCCAAGAAAAATGGATTATAGCAGAGTAGACAGGCCAAACTGAAAAGGCTTATAAGGAGTTGAGTGCTGCAGAAGCTGCAAGTTAAGCACGACTGCTACCTTACAGAAAGAAGGTTCTTACTGCAAAAGAGTCGGATGAAAAGCTGACGTTTCATTCAGATTGATTAAATCCTCAGCTAACTCTGATGGAGCCATGCATCTAATACAGGAGTAGAGGTGGACTGTGGCAGGCCATAAATCCACATCAGAGCCACTATGTTTCCCCAGGCTGGTTTGACAAAAATGCCAGGCATTACACCTGCCTGGCCAGGCCTCATCACAGCCCATCAGGCTCAGAGCAGGGGCTCTGTTCCCCCATGCTGCAGCAAACAGAATAATGAAAGAAAATTCTCATCCAGAGCTTTCCTTTAAATGAAATAAATCTGATTACAAAATAGGAAAAGATATGATCCTATAGTACATTGATATTCTTAAATCAAAAAAAATGCAGAAGTAGATGCCTTTTCTTCCATGTCATCTGAGACCTGTGATTTCCTGTAGTAATTTCTCTAGTCATTTTGCTCCTCTGGATTAGGGGCTTTTGCACCTGCAGCAGCTGCAGAGTCCAGTTCAAAAACACTAACACTCCCCTGCCCCTCAAACCTGCCTCCAAAAGAAAGACACAGAGAAAGCATGGAAGCAACTGCAACAACCCACTCATCTGCAACAAGCTCCCAGCCACCAAGAATTAGGAACCTCAGACATGTAAGAAATGTCAGGATGGCATGAATTAACATTCCCTCAAAGCCTTCCATCTCGTGCTATCCTGGTTCTGCCCTACAGTTTCCCTCTGAAGAGATTCACGTGCTGGGGCAAGAAAAAAGCATCCTAGGTTTTGCCAAGATGGGCAACCAGGATTTCTCCATGACTACATGGAAAAGGAATCTGTGTGGAGGATCCTTTAAGTGAGAAACACTTGGAAGTGTTATTGCCTGCAGAAATATATAAAGGAAATAGATCATTTCAGAAGTATTAACAGCTCCACTGCCTTACTGCTGAAAAAGCCCATGCTGCCATGTTTAATTTATTTCATATTTGGAAGAATAAGTATCTCATTTAGGGCAAGTGCTTTCCTCTCAAAAGAAAGCATGTGTTCACACTCAAGGTAATTACAAACACGCATGGTTTTAAAAATAAGCCATGTGCATCAGCATGAGCCCTGAACCCATCCCAGCAAGCAAGATGAAAACAGGTTTGAGCAACCCTGCAAGGATGCTGTTGAAGGCAGCTGCTGCCAGATGCAAAAAGAAGGGAGCCCCTTGGGCCCCCAAATGTTCTACAGATATCTAAAACAATTTAAAGGCTCACTATAAACCTGCAATACGACAGCATGTCTAGACTCTCTGCATTCCTCAAGACACAAAGCAAGCTCCATGCATAGGCTGCACCACCGATTTCAGCACTGAAAAGTGCCTGCCCAACTGCAGCCATTGCCTCACTGTAGCAACTAGAGGCTCCGCTGCTTAGGCAAAGAAAGTTATCCTCTCCACAAGCAAGAATTTCAATGTAAATGGAAAGTGCAAGCAATCCCACACCATGAAAAGACTCTGTGCTCAAACAGATGGATTTTACAGCCTGAGTTACTACATTTCATTGTCTTCTGCTGGCAAAGTCCAAGCTCCATTACGACACAATAAAAACAACAGCTTGTCAGCAAACCCACAGTTACTTTGCAAGAGAAGTGGGGAGCATTTTGCAGGGCACAGAGGAGAGTGCTCTGAGGTCAGCAAGGGACCCAAGCTAGGCAAAACATTTGCCTATGAGGGATATTTTCCATGAAAACCTTACAATTTGCCATAGGCAATAACAACAACAAAAATATCAATAGTCCAAAATGAAATTCATTCGCACTTGCTGCAACTTCACATACCATCTCCATCATATTTCAGTGCTTCACTCCCTTGCTTTTTCTTTTTAATGCAGGCTTTTGGTGTTCCTTAAGCCCTACTTTCCTATTTGAGTGGCAGAGAAAGGAAAAGGTGAAGTAAAAAAGTTGAATAAATATTTAAGAATGTGGTTGTAAAGTCATTGTGTTCTTTGATGTTTTCCTCCAGTGGGCCCCAGTTTTGCCTAATCACACATCTCCGTACCTTTTTTTTCTTGCAGTATATCTTAATGTAGCACAGTTGACCCCTAGTAAGAACTGTCAGGTTGTGGCAATCTATTCTGCTGGAGTTCAGTCATCCCCCATTCTCTGCTGTCCCTTTACAGAGAAGCTTCAGCTACAATCACTTAACAGCCAGCATGAAACAAAACACAACACAAATCACTTTCTCAAGTTATACAGTAGAGCAGTGAAGTGTTTACAAAGCTGAATCCAATGCAGAAGATGGTGCCCTGCCCAGCACAAATCTCAAAGCACCAAGACTGATTACAGCCCAGAAAAAGTAGAGACTACATATGTAGGAGAGTGGAACCTGAAGTCTATGCAGCTCTGACTCAAGAACAAAACCTGCAGCAAGCAATGAAAGGAAAGCAAATACTGTAATACATTCACCTGAAGCAATTGCTTTTAACAGCCTTGCAGTTTTCAGGAGAGACTGTGAAAAATTCAGCATCTCCCAGAAGGAGCCAGAAGTATCACTAGGGAGAAGTAATTCATGGCATATCGCTTTATGTTTACGGGTAAGCAATATTCTCAGTATAAGCTTCAACAAGCAGAGCGGGACAGCAAGATGCTTTGACTGCTCCAGTTCACCTTCTTTCGCCTGCTGCAGGGGTAGGAGGCTAATCTCAGACACAGCTGATGATACAGCAATCAGGAGCTGCTGCCACCAGCTCATCCCAGCAATGCCTCCAGAGCCAGTTGCTTCCTTTGGCACAAGTGCTGCCTATCCACAGGCTAATGGACATAAATATCCTCACTGTTAGGGCTGAGCAGCACAGCCTTTCCTTGGGACCATGCCAGCACTTCAAACATTCCTTTTATTTATAGCTTCTGTGACAATTTATCTTCTAAAAGCTGCCACTATATTATATCTATTATTCAATGTTTTGTCTCAGTGATACTCTGTAATTTATACCAGCCCATAATAACGCATCAAAGCCTGGTGCATCCCTGCTCTGCCACAGGAAAAGCAGCTAGATAACTGGAGCTTTACAGGCTCCTGTCCACACAGGACCATGGCACACCACTAGGCTCTCCCCAGCTCCAGGGAGAAAGAGACTCCTTGGGAGGCAGCTCTGAGGGGGCCAGCCCTTCCACCAGAGCAGCATCTTGCCCAGATTTCAGGGGGAGAAGGCAGCAGGAGCCACAGGGACCAGCCTCTTCTTCTGCATAACCTGTGGCTGCATCCGCCACACTCAGCTCTCACACTTGACCAAACCCCCTCCCATCACCAACACAGACAAGACACATTCTCAAAGAAAGAGGAAAAAAAAACCCAGGCACTTACCAGCCAAAAAAAAGCTCCTCTGTCCACCAGCTCCCCACCAGTCCATCCCACGTCACTCATACTTCCAGCCTAGCCTCATCAAGGAACCTAATGGAGCTTCCCCAACCAGGGAGCCAAACCAGCAACCTGCTCCTGAGCCTCCTTATGAAGAGTTGGGTGATGCTGCAGCCCCTTAGCACCTTCACTCTTTGACCCCACCCCCTGGGAAGTGGGAGACTTAATGAGCTCCTAATTGTTAGCAGCTGCACCCATTATCAGTTTAATTAATGCTGCCTTGTCTACTCCTGAGAGTGTCTTTGCAGCCTAAGAGGTGTTTGTTATGGAGGGAGATGTCATGTGTTAATTTATTTGCTACTAAATTTTAATATATTTGTTTAAAATATTCTAAAGTTGTTGCTATTCCCCCATCCTCTAAACAATTAATGAGCCAGGGGTCAATTAAAAGTGCAGTAACCTCACCCCAGTCTGTCAGTAAGGCAAAGCACAAGACTTCTATGCCTCAGGGGGAAATACCATATCACAAACTTGCTTTTCATTTGCAAAATGATGTATGTAGTCCCAGGCACTCTCACCATGGCTTTGACTTGTGGTAGCTGGCCATTCTTGCCCCTCATTCAAGCAGTGTATTTGTATTAATATATTTTCTGGCCACCTCAAAGTAGGTGAAAGAGGAACATTTGCTACAGCAGTCCTGTTTTTGCCTGTTATCTCACAGTCACTTTAGTGTCCCAGCTGTAACACAGGTCTGTCCAAAAGCCCAAGCACAGGCCAAATCTGGCGGATGCTGCACTGTGCAGTGCAGCCCACAAAGGGCCCTTCCTGCTTGGGAGTTGCCTGAGCTGGCCTCCCTCTGCTCACTATTGCTGCAAGAAGGTCAGTCCTCCAAAGGACACCCTGGATCAAACAGGAGACTTCTCATGAGCTTATTTTCCAAACCAGTTGATTCTTTGCTCCCTCTTTGTCCTCCCTCCACCCCCAGCGCACAAAAGGGAGGAGCTGCTGCTTCTCCTGCCTCCTGCTGCTTGAAAGATCACTTGCTGTTACAGCACAGGACAACTCCATTCCCAGGCCAGGGCACCAGCCTTGTGCGGGGCTTAAGAAAGTGGCAGTTCTTTAAGCAAGCTGAAGCAATCTGTTCCCCGAGCTTGGCTTAACCTGCCAAAGCAATTGAGGTGGCTTAGCAGGAGCAGTGCTTGGCAGGCTGCTGCAGACCTGCCCAGCCCCTTCAAGCACTGCCTGTCAGGTCACGGGCTTTGGAAGGAAACCTATGACGTCTTCCTCATGTTAAGGGTGCGCAGAGCCGCAGGGAGGTGTATGTCTGTGCTCGCATGCAGTGCTGCATCGCTGTGTGAGCATGTGCCCTCCCCACCAGCACAGTTGTACACCTCTTCCTGCCTTCCCCTCTGCTGGGGCTGCCCTCCCTATCCTCTTCCCAAGCAGGGGCCTTAGCTTGCAACACAGGAAGATGGTGGCGATGAATATTAATTGCTTTAACGTCTTGTTGTGATAAGGCCAAGCGCATTTCCGTGCTTTGGCTTGTTGCTAGGGAACTGAGAACAGCAAGTCATGGATTTCATTTGCTTCAGGGCCTGAATGCTTTGGCGGCAGAACTGTGCTAAGCCATGGAGCAGGATTTGCCTTTTAATTATGCAGAGCTGAAAAAAAAGAAAGAGGGAAATCCTCTTTTTTTTCTTTTCTTTTCTTTTTTTGGTTTTTTTTTTTGTTTTTTTTTTGTTTTTTTTTTGTTTTCCCTCCCAAATTTTATTTTGGACAACATGAGGTCATTAATCACCAGGGCAAGGCAACTTCTTGGGCATACATGATCCCTTCCCCAAAGGAGGACAAGAATGTCCCTGCTTGTTTAACAGAGCTCTGCACCTAGCAAGAACACCACAGCTAGTGACTAAATTTAATTGTCTGGAAACTATAGGCATAATATCCTTTCCATTCACTCCTAACCTCAGAGGTCAACAAGCTGGCAAGTCAAGTTCACCTGCTGCCTCCACATGCAAGCAGCGCGCTAGCAAAGCTGCTTCCTTGAGCAAGGACGGCCAACGCTCACTGCTCTTCCACTGCAAAAAGTGCTTCAGCACTGCTGCCGTTCTGGTAGGGCTTTCCTAAATAGGCATCCGAGTGCACACACGTGAGACTTGTTCTGCTGGAGATGCCAGGTGGGCAATCAGTAGGAGACAGTCAGACAACGTGTCTCAGGGCTGCACTTCACCTCCCTTCTTGAGCTGGATGCTCACCTCCTTCATACAGGGCATAGCACAGCAGCAAGTTCGCTCCCAGACCAAAATGCAGAGCCCCCCCTGAATGGACTGTATGTTCACAGCTCAGTACAGATCATCATTTTCTCTCACTGAAGGTAAAAATGTTTGCAGCATAAAAGAGGTATGAGTGGGTTTAGCCATGCACAAAGCCTAGCAGGCATCGAACCTTCAATTCTTGTGATTGGTGCTGATAGGAATGCTAATGCATGAGTATGGAAGCCCAGGAAGTGAACGCTCCCCAGCTCCACCAAGAGGTTAGCGTATGAGACTGTTTTCCTCAGCCTCTTTGCCTCTGCATGGATAAAATGGATCCACCTCCGCAAACCACTCTGATCTCTGCAGCTGGAAAAGCCTATGCAAATGCCAATGACTAATATCATTTTTTTTTCCTACTGGCTGCTGGCTTTATAGCTAAAAAAAAACAAAAAACTGTAAAGCCATTTTAAATGTGCGTTTGTTGCCTTTGCATATGAGGGGAAATTATTCTGGAGCACAATACAGCCAGCAGCACTCTGCAAAACGTCACACCGGTCTGGCTCAGGTCTCACTGCAATCCTGGCCTGACAAATCACAGTGAGAGATGCTCATCTCTACCGAAGAACTGTCTGCTTGAGATGCAGCTACAGAGATAAGGATTACCAGCCTCTGTGGGAACAGCCAGCAGAAACAGCAGAGCTGCACTTCCCTACATAAGCATCTCGGCAGCAGCTGTCGCAGCACGCAAAACCTGGGCAGCTACAGTAGCAGAGTGTGCAGAAATGCACTTGGAAACCACAGAGGCACTTGCATAAAACCAAAGATATTAAAGGGTAAAGCGTCTGCTCCCCCTCCTCTGAGTGTGCCATAAATATCAGGCTGTAAATATCAGCAAGGCAGAGCACAGGGATGTACGTTTACTGCAAATAGCTGCCAAAGCGTCACCGGCTGGAGTGCTTCCTGCCACCTCTCCCGTGAGTGCCAGTTGTGGTCACTGTCTCGAGGGAGCCGAGAGCTCTCACTGCCAGGAAGGCTGCTAGTCACAGCTAGAGGAGTGATAGAGCAGGGCCAAAGGCTGCCCTGGGCAAGAGGCAGCCGCCCAGGCTGGCAGCGCTTTGGGACCCAGCCCCACGTATCTGCAGTCTTTACAGACAGGGCATATCCCTGCAGCAAGAAACCTGGCAGTGAATATTTCATTACTGCACTATGCATTGAGGTGCTTCTTGGTGACATGAACACTAGGTGATTGGGTCCCAGTTAAACAGTCAGCTCTGAGCTCTTGAAAATGTGGGTCTTAGAATTATCCTGGGATTATTTCTTTCCCTCCCGCATCACGCTGGAAAGGCAGGGGAATGAGAGGAGGAATTGTTGCTTCCAGCTGGATTAATACTGTGTAAACAGGTGCGTCTGATTCAATACTGCTTCCACAGATGCCTTGCTCGGCCAGCCACCCAAATAACAGTGTTTTGTTAGTGAGATGGCTGGCCACTGCCAGCAGGAGACTCAGAAATGCCAGTTGTAATTGCAGCATTTATGCTGAAGTACGGTCCAGAGCTCATTCCCAGTGAGATGTATTGCACCACTGACCACGTGTGCCCGCCCAAAGCCAAGTGCAAACATGCTTGTCTTTGAAAAACACGTGATACCTATAACTGCATCTCCAGGTGATGGCCTGCATCCACCATCACACTGCAGAGTGTGCACAGAGCAGGCAGCTACCTACTGACATGGAATCGAGGTTGTGGAGGGAACAGAAATCTCACTCTATTCAAATAACACATGAAGAAATAGGCTATTTCCAAAGTATTGATCGTCTCTCTGCTGCTTCTATTGGTTCAGACAGGGAATGAATCTCAGCAGAAAATCACAGCCCTAGCAGGAGTTCCAGCTAGCTCAAGAAAATGAAGTGTCAGCTCACTCCCAGGGATATGGCAGCTCTGAATTTCTGTCTGCTCCAGTTAGATGCACCTGTTTACCTGTACTCCTTGGTTTTGACACAAGTGGGCCTGACATGAAAAGGATGTCCACATCAGTAAAGTGCACCCAGCCAGAAGAGTCCAGGAAGCAAACCTGGCACAAATGGATCATTCCGGGGTCATTCAGCTGTGCCCTGATGTTATGTTAAGAAAAAAAGTATGTTCTAGAAGGAAGCTCCAACAACTGTTACTGTTCAAAGAGAATTTATTTTCACCTTTAAATGGGGAAGTGCCCAAAATTCTTGTAAAATTTCACTTCCTTATGTGAAAATGTTTTGTGCTGCTTAAGGACAGTGGGATAAAACTGGAGTGCAGCAGCATAGCAGCCATCTGATCACGGGCTGTTATTGCAAGGGCAGTTGATGTGTTTGTCTTCACTGTCTTTTTGCATTTTATTTGCTAAGTTTGGGAGGTTTTCACACCAGCTCTGCTTATGCTTCAGCCAGGCACCTTGTAAGGCAGCTACCACCTCAAATGAGAACCTGCTAGAATATCAAATCAAAGCAGGCATAAGAAATTAATTAAGAGAAAGCTCAGGGTCTGTTCTGGTTTTAGGATCATGAATCAGTAAACTCTGAAAATGTATTCAGGGAAGGTGACATTAACCATGCAACAACTAATTATGCTGATGAAAGAAGCCAATGTAATAATTCGTGCAAGCAGAGTTAGTGCTTATTTGGTTGATGCACTTTATAAACATTAGCAAATGAATTCTTCATGAAGCAGATAGATTGCTTCCCATTTCGCAATGAGATTGCAATGCCAGCATCCAGGGGTGAGTCAGAGAGGTCATTTGGCTTGTCCGCTTTCACAAAATAGAGTAGCAGTAAAACAGAGGCTACAGAAGAAATCTGTGCTAAAGAAGCTGTAATGTGGTGCTTTGGTGTGATTAATGAGATGACTGAGTCATGAGCATATGGCTACGACAAGCCCTTACCCCTTGGTGGGTTAAGAAATATTAGAGGTAAAACTTGTGGAAGGGGGGCAAAAATGAGTTTATCTCGCTTAGCTGCTTGCTAGCACACTGCTAGATAGCCAACATGCTAGCCAAGGAACATTTGAAAAGGGCCTGCATTCTAGGGCTAGAAGAGGAGATGCATGTTTTGGGTTTTTTTTTCTCCTTAGGGCTGTTAAACTACAGTTGGAAACCTGCAGGTTTGCATTTGAAGGAGACCTCTCATTTTGCCTCTTCATAAATGTGTGTAATGGAGAAGCTGCCCAATAAGCTCTCAGCAGGGCCCAGGCTCATCTGCCTGTTTTCTCAGAGGTACAGAGACTTGCACACTCCCCTGTCATGAGATATAAATATAAGCACTATTCTAATATGTATATAATGTGCCATTAGTCACTGTCAGCCTGTGCAATTTAAAACAATATTTATTCTATTGACATAAGTTATTTTGCACCTGCTTGCTGAGAATTTGCTTTGCATGGATCCTTGTGCTTTAGCAATTGGGAGATTGATTATAGTTATTACTTTAATAGTTAGAAAAAATGAATTTTATAACAAATAGTGTGTTCGAGCTTCATGTTGACTCACTGCATGTGTTCATTCACAGTCGTTATAAGTCAAGCTGTGCATTTGGTGTGGAAGCATCCAGCTCCGCTCTGCCAAAGCCTCTAGGCAGAAAGGGCAAACCTGCTGCAGAGCCGTGCACGTACCTTGCCTTCCACTCATCACAGCAAAGAGAAAGTAGACAGAAAACAGAGTGAACTAACATGTGTCTTATCTAGAAGAAAACACTTCATTTTTCAGAGCTTTTTTAATACAACTGAGCTATGAAATGAAACATTGTTTTGAACTTTATAATGCAGTGATTCATTTTTAAAGACATGAAACAAAGCACTTACATTTTTATACTGCATTGTGTGCTAAAATGGCTGGAATTTACATGTGTTTCCAAAAATGTTTCCATACATCTCCACTGCAGGCTTCATTGAAGAAAAGATTTGACCCAAGTTTTCCACCAGCCAATGTCTGCATCTCTCTGTGCCTCAAGTCTATAGCTGCAACATTTGGGTAGTTTTTCTTTCTCTGCCTTGTCCACTTGGCTTCTGAAGTTTGCAGGACTGGGACTGTCTCAAACTGCTTTGAACCTTTGTGTAGACAGGAAACCTTTGCCAGGAAACACTTTTCCATTACGCTTTTGGACATGGATCATGATGAAAAGCTATTCCCCTGCCTCAGAAGGCTGCTAATTTTTTTTTTTTTTTTCCCCCCCGCTGCATTAGTAGAGAAGTCAGTAGTAAGGCTTCACCCAGTGCAGGGAACATGCGATGGATTGGAGGATATATAGTTTCTTAGCACCTCCATTGAGGGGGATTTGCGGATCTGGGATACTGAAAATAAACCAGCTAAATATTTACTGCATTCATGGCGGCCCTACTGAAGTCTGCAGAAATAACGTGTTTAGCATCCTCGCTGAGGGCTCTGCTGTGCTGCTCCCTTTCTCTCTCATCAATAATAGAGGATCTGCTCAGCCTCTGATGCTCAGCTCAGACCCAGCAGAGTCAGTGAAGGCTTTTTCCAGCTTTTTGTATCCATGGCCATTACAAAACACACAGCAGCACAGCCAAATCCCATTGCAGCCTGAATTCACCACTCGGAAATCCAGTTCTCATGGAAATGAAATGGCTCACCCCAAGTCTCCAGGCCACTGTTTGCATGATGAAGAATAAACAACTCTGGATGGCTATGAAGGCACCACTGACTCTGCTAGGGGTCCCTGCTTTTCTAAATGCTTTCCTGAGGATGTCTGCTTTATCTATACACTGCATTCCCCACTTCTTATCAGTGTCAGCATAGTTACCATCCTGGCAGCCACTGCTCAGGGAGTGCAGTGAGCTCCAGGCTTATTTCTCTCTCTGTTCACATCAGTCATTCCTTCATGTTCAAGTAGAATTTTTGCCCAGGACAGCTTTAGAAGCGAGCTGCCAGGGAACAGCAGGCAGAGCTGGCACAGGCATGGCACCATGCTCCTGCTGAGTGGCAAGTGCTGGTGGACGCTCATCTGCTGCTCACTGCAGCAGCCTGACCCGCCACACTTCTGCCTTACAGGATGGTGCAAGGCACCAGCATCTGCAGCCTCCTCCTGTCTCCTATGGGAGCTGCTTCTTGCTTTCCTCTGCATCAACAGAGTATTTGTGCTATTCTCACTATTCTCCTTTTTTTTTTTTTTTTAAATCAGGTCTGTATCTGGGAGGTAAAAGAAATTAGCATTGAGTTGGAGAAAGCAACAAAAGTCGTGCCAGACTCATTACTTCTTAAACCACATGAGCAGTGCCAAGTGGCTAATCCAGCCCAGCGGTATACTTGCTGCGACAAGCAAGCCCTGCATTGTTCTCTCTAAATGTCACCCAAATCTGTCAAAACAGGTCTAAATACAATTAAGGAGCATTGTAAAGGAAGTGGATTGGGGCATTTGCATCCAGCTATTAACCTGAAGCATGCGCTGCTGTGGCGGGACTCAAGGGTCCAAACATTGACCAAAATAGCAGTAATATAGAACGGTGCCGCATTTTGCTTTGTATTTGACTGCTTTCCCTAGCTTGAAATTGTAGCTCATTATCCTAATTGCACGTTCTTGGGTCCTGCCATGGGGTGCATGGAGAGCAAAAAACAGCTTGCAGAACAAAAAGCACTGTTGAAACACAGGATATTTTAACTGCTACTCCCCATAGAGATATGGCTTTGTTTCCTGTGCATTTCTTCTGCTTAAACATCTAGAATATCTTTTGTGGATCTATAATAAAACGAGGTATCGGGAATAAGGCAAGTTAGACATTCTTGCACACTTTAAAAAACAACATATATCCCCCAATTCTGGCTTCCTAAGCAGGGTCGCCATCAGCTGCTGCAAGGACAATGACACCCTTGAGTTTCAAGCAGCCAAAAAGATTTGCGAATGCATGGAAAGCTGCATTGCCCGAGGCTTCCCCATCCCTCAGCTCCTTGCAGCAGCCCCCTTGCACCTCTGCAAGCCTCTCCCAGCAGTGGGCTAGACTCTTTCCCAGCACTAATTCCTGCCTGGCACCTCTTTGCTGCAGCTCTGTGGGGCTGGGCTGCACACTGTGCAGGCTTCCGCAGTCCCCACAATGCAGCCTGCTCTCCACACTGCCTTATCAGCAGGTTTTGCAGCTTCAATTCCCTCTCTGCCAAGCCTCTGTTGTCACTTTGATGTTGCAAGTTTACATTGTGTCCTTGTCATAGATAATATGCTTTCTTCTGCTTCTTTCTCTTTCTCTCCCTCTTTCTTGTTCCCAGTTTCCTTTCTGCTCTACTGCTTTGTCCTGTATTTGCTCTTCTGTCTCCAAGGAAGGGAAAATTCTTTCTGATTTGATCACCTTATTTTTCTCTGCATAAATGATAAATTTTTCTATTAATCCATCTGTTTTCAACAGTGTGGCTGGGTACAGCATGAATAAAACCACCTACATAAACTGCATGTCAAATTACAAACATCCCCATAACCCGTTCTCCAGGATACTTGCAGTGCTAATACACCCGTTTGCATTATCTACACAACCATCTCTGATGCTAAGCCTTTAAGATCTTTTCCAGAGCAACCCCATCAGAGGGAAACAGCTGTAAAATGCAGAAGCAGCTGCTAAGCAGGCCCTCCACTCCTGGATGAAAACTGCCTTCAAAGTCAGGACAATTTTCCTAATGCTTTCTGAGAAGTGGGAGTTTTCTGCAAAAAAACCAACAGTGCAGTGGGAGAGGAGGACTCACTCCTAGCTGCTACAGCACTAACTGTCAAAGCAGGTTTCAGGTCCTGGCCCAGGGTCATCAGATATCTGAGGGATGGCAGGCAGCTGTCATCCTGTCCTTCAGTTTCCCTTTGTGGAAGGTTATTCAACATTTCTCCAGCAACAATCCAGTCACAGCAATTTCTGTAATAACAATATTTTTGCAGCAGGAATTGTATTACAATAGAATCACTGTTATTAGAGCTGTTATTATCCCACCATCACGAGCATGATAAAGCTGCGCTTATTACACAAGCAGTAAACTCAGGCTGTGGACAGTTTAGCGTGAGAAATCAAAACTAAATCTGCCCTTTGGGGACTGGAATTTCAGATTCTCTCTCTCCCTTTTTTTTCTGCATTGCTGTTAACAAGCAGAAAGAAATCACTATTGCTGATTGTCATCTCCTGACTGATACCAAAATCGTGCAGAGCTTCATCAAAGCATGTGTCTGAGTGGATGAGGGGAAGAATACAAACTAAGTGCTATCAGCAGAGACTACTAGACCATGTAGCTCGATATCCTTCCTCGGGGAAATGGTCTAAGAACATGGCACACACAGAACAAGACTTCTGCCACCTTCTCCTCTCCTTCTGTTGCTCATGTCCAGTTCATATCTTCGCAATAAACTCCTGAAGGGAGTTTTGGGGTATTACAAGATGCTTCAGCCCTGTGTCATTTTTCTTAACTTGCCTAGGGGCTTCTTGCACCCACACTGGCAGCCCCAGCAGGGGATCATGCAGCAGCTGCACTCCCTGGGCACGTGTTAGGGAGACTGTCAAAGCACAAAGCTGAAAGTGTGACTCTGCCCCGCTCCCCTTCTCTCCCCTAGTTCCTTTATGTTTATGCTCTAAAGGATACAGAAAGCAAAAACTAAAGCATGGTGTGAGGCAACACATGGGGAATCAACAGCCTTTGCTTGAATCCCCACTTCAGCAGAAAGGAAGTCAGTGGAGATTTGAGGCTTTGCCTTGCCAGGAGCCTTTCTCACACAGAGGAAGACTCTTGGTTCCAGCACTATTGGCAGGGTTCAGCCAAGGACATGCGTTTTGTCTGTGCTGATTAGCTGCGTCCTGCGCCCACCCTCTGGGCCCGCATCCAGCCCCAGCCCAGGGACAAACCACCAGCTGCAGCCAGCGCAAGCACAACACTCCTCTCAGCACAGGACCTGGCTGGGGCCTCGGCTGGGTCTCTGCCATGACTGCACACACTGTTATTAACACTGAGGTGGTTGCACCCCGCTACAGTCCTGGCCAGGGATGCAAAAGACAGCTGAAGTCCTTTGCTCAAATTCCCATCAGCATCTTGGTTGCTCCCTACATTAACTCCTTCTTCACCATGTCTCATGGCTGAGGTACCTGGTTCAAAATACAAGTCAACCAAGCTTGCCACTTTGCATCAGAGCCAGCTTGAAAAAATGTCTTCAGGCTCTAAGGATCCATTCTCTGTCTATCTTCTGAAAGAGAGTTCTGCAGATTGGTGGTCTGCAATAATTTCTGTGGTGAAAAGGGAAATGGCAGAAATGGTTTTGGCTCACTAAACACAGTAGAAACACAGGCTATGCTCACACACTTTTACGAAATAAGAGAAAAACTGGCAGATTTTCTGCTGCATCCAGCTCTAATGCAAGGGATATGTTTATGGCCAGGTTATCCAGGCTGCAGCTATAGAAAACAAGAGAAAACCTGACAGTCCATTAAATCCAGAAGCGGTGTCGGGAGTGGGACTGAAACTCCTAAGTGCCTGCAGCAGTAAGAGTAGGAGGTAAGGAGATAATCACCAACCAGGGCTAACAGCTTTTCTTTTTCTTTTTCTTTTCCTTTTTTTTTCTTTTTTTTTTTTTTTTGCTTTATAAAAACAAAAATTGAGGGGAGAAAAGAAGCTGAATCTCCTTCCAATTGACATTTTATTATTTTATGTAGTACTGTGGGTGGAGGTAACACTTAACAGACATATAAAATGACAATCACCACCATTAATAAATAACTAACATTGATAAGCTTTGACAGCTATGAGGATAGAAAAGGTCTACAAACTATCATGCTTCTAACATTAGTTAAGTTACACGCAAATAAATGGGCTGTATACTTGGGCTTCAGAGTCAAATTTATTTCCTATTTCAGGCCTGTGCTGAATGGCAGCTCCATTTCTCATCCATTCTGTCTAATGTGTTCAATTTTCAGAAATAGCTTCCTCTTGGGACATCAGACCCAACTCACTGATCTCAGCAAAGGACGCCAGAGATGGTGCCACAGTGTAAAATAACTGTATATTCAGGTGTTAGAATAATCCTTTCTGTGGCTTTACAGAAGTCCCCAAGAGCCCCAATTCAAAACCCAGTTCAGTTAGTGGGAAATAAAGGTTCTATCCCATGCCAAGTCCCCCTCCTCTGCTTTCTGCTACCCAGCAGTCAGTCACCTCTCCTGTAGTGACAGACAAATAATGCCCATCTATCAATCAGCTCTGCCCATTGTGCCAGCTGCTGGGCAGCAAGATGGATGTGTGTTCGATCACAACCGACTTCTGCTTTCACAGGGCACAACCATCACCTTGAAAGGCAGCAAAAACTGCAAAAACAAAGTTGCCACATTTCCTTGTCATGTGCAGATGGTTTTTTGTTTGCATATGAGCACCCATTGTCAAGAATGACGTTTAGTGAGAGTTTTGTAAGTGCTCCTTGTTATTGACTTTATCTTGAAGAGAAAATTTCTCAGATGCCAGAAATCTGCACCAGAGGCTGCCAAATTTGTCAGGTGTAGCAGCTCCTCTAAACTCAAACTTCAGGGAAAAAAATAGGTAAACTGATTTTTTTTTTTTAATTCTTTATTCCAGGTTAAATTTTACAAGTTAGGGTATTCTTCATTTTGGGCATGAAATGAATAGTAACTTTTTTGATGGGCAGTAGTGATTATCCGTCTTAGTTCATTAATTTCACAAATCCCCATCTCATTACAATTTCTGATTTTTTTTTCTTTGTAGAAAGCATGCTAACAAATTAGTTTACCTTCTAGCAGCCCTGGGCTGAATATTTTTAAGGAGAGAAGCTAAAAAGGTGGCACTGGTCCTCCCTGCTGAGGCAAGATGCCGTGGGCTTCCCAAAGAAGAGCCATGCTCACCACAGTTTGTACCCTGAGCACCTGGATCACGCAGGGCTTCCTCGCCATCCTGCACTCTGCCATCGCTCTGCACAGGTATATATGCTTACCTCTCGCACTAAAGTGGTCACACGGAGCTGGCCAGCCTCATGCATCCATCTCTAAGGAGGTGGTTAAAATGAACTGGAAGGTTGTTATAAAAAAACCAAACAATCTAGAGCATGAGCTTAGCTGCTGGTGCTGTGCAAAGGTGGGAGATGCTCGGGAAAGGGAATTGTTAGTCTGATGAAAAGCTTGCTCAAAATCACACAGGGCTTTGTAGCAAGGAATTAATGTTTTGGAACACAACATTATTGGATTGATTTTAAATAGATGTTTCCCTTCGTTTCAGTAATAAAGCAAGTGGTGCTAAGAAAGCCAGGGGAAATGATCTAAGCCTTGCCTGCTTATTGCTTTGGAAGTATCTTTAAATATTTCTCTCCCACAGCCAACGTTGGAATGTGAGTGGCAAATGACAGGCAGAAGAAAGCAGATGAATAACTATTTATGCATGAAAATGAAATGCATGGGTAGTTATTTTGAGGACAAATGTATGTTGACAGGTATCTAATTTCATTCTGTTGATAAAATACACTTTGGCAAGTAAACTTTGTGTTCTGGAGTTGAGCTTTTTTTTAAAAATCAATTTTGCAATCTTTCTCTGGGGATGGAAAGAAAAAAAGTTCATTTGTCAAATATCACATTGCAATTTAATATCTCCACACAAATGTTTCAAAGAATTTAAACATCCAGGAACTATTTATTCAGCACAAACTCTAAAATTAAAAGGGAATGATGGTAAGGTGAAAATGTAAGGAAAAAGATCAAAGCATAACCTGCCACTGAGTGGGGACTCACAACTTTGCATCCAAAGCAAAAGCACACAAAAACGGGGCTTTCCCTGTTGCTGCCGTGTCAAAGCAAAAATCAGTTCTCAGTTCCATCTCTGACCTTATGCAGATATTATCAGCATCACTCTTCCTTATCTGCTTTCCTTTGTGAATTGAGGGAAATAATTCTCACATACTAATATGAGGAGAAATATCCCACTATTTTGACCGACCGTGAACCATTTCCTAATTCCAATCTTAAGAAAAAAAAATGACCACCACTATCTGCACACGCACAGGCCCACACTTCAGACCTCACCTTTACTAATCAGCTGCAGTGAAAGCAGCAGATAGTGAAATAAAAAGGCTTCGGGCTTCTCTTGAAGGAAGGAGGTAGGAGGATGGGATCATGACAATTTTTGCTTTGTAACAGACTACAGTAAGGCACTCTGATACACAGCTAATGGTCTCCAGTAAAGCCCGCTGGGCAACACTGAGCACATTAGGCCACAAGCAGAGCCCCTGGGTGCTGCCAAGTCTGCAGCACCTGCAGAGAGGGAAAAGATCATTTCCAAGCTTGGAAGAAAACCCAAAGTGTTGTATTGTGGGCAAATACCAACAAGGGGGAAAAAGAAAAAATCTCGCTCATTTCTGGAATGCTTGCTCTGAGCATTGAACTAATTGGCGTTCACTGAATGTTGCAAATCTTATGCCTGTGGTATCAATAACTGATTATCTTGATCCAAGCAACACAAATGTCTCAGACTCAATTTCAATCTCTGTTTACTACACCTCTGCGGTGATTATTTCATTGATAATACATGGGAATTTCATGGCTTTTTAGGCAAGACAAGGCAGTGTGGATGGATTTACTGCCAGTGAAATAGTGGCAGAGGAAAGTTCAATTTAGCGAGCAAGGCTGCAGGCTGCTGGTCTGGAACTGCATGGAAGACTGATCACCTAGGAAAAAAATTTTACTCAAAGCTAATAAAAAATCATGATTGTAATAAAAGTTAATGACTAAATATCATCTGCAATAAAAAAAAAAGGCAAGGGAAAGCAGTGGAGAACTCTGTTTTGGGAAAGGAAACTCAAAACTGATTTCTACCACAACAGCATTTCAAAGGAACACCAGCTGTTTGTCTTATATTGGCTTGAGAGCAAACTCCTGAACCTGCGGACTCGCGAGCCCTTTTCTGCAGAGGCTGCTGTCACTATCCTTACTCCCCAGAGGAAAAAGGATGCCCTTAGCAGAAGCTGCCTAGCAGTGCACTGAAATACAGCGCTAAACCAATCATCTTGCTCACTGGCACTTGCCTCAGTCACAGAGCTTCAGGAGGTTTGGGAACCCCCCAAAAAGGCCATGGCTGGAAAAACCACCTCTCACTGCAGCACATCCACACTGCTGACAAACAGCTCACGTCACCCACATACCCCTAAAACGCTCCAGATGGACGGCCAGTCACTCCTACTCCTCAGGAATGATCCAGATTACTCTCCCCTTCTGGGCTTAATGCTTAATCCAAAACATTTATCATATTCCACTCCAAGCCTCCCACTCCCGTGCCTGTTCCTTCCTCCTGAAAGCTGCTTTTTTTCTTTAAAATCATCCTACAGTTCTGTTCCACACCGGCATCTCCAGCTGGTACCTTCTGCTTGGCCATGCTGCAGACCATGTATTCCTCCAAGAGGAAGGATGAATGCTCCAAGGGGAGGGCTCTGCCCATTCTGGCATAGAGGGAGATGATGACAAGCTCTAAATCATGATGCTGCTCAGGCACATGCTAGCCAGGACAGGGTATCCAAGACAGGCAAAGGGCTGTGGTGGGGAGAAATCTCTCCCTCAAGTCATTAAGTTGTTCACATGAACAACTGCCTGGCCAAGCCAGCAGCCAAGAGGACTGGGAATGAGATGTGCTGGAGCAGCTGCCTGGGGCTCAGTGTTTCATGCTGTTTAGAGAGACCTCACACCCTTCCCAGATTTTCTACCATTTCCCATTGCTCCGACGCTGCAGAAGCAGCCAGTCTGAGGCAAGAAGGCGCCTGTGCCCCGGCCCAGGGGACGGACCTGGGCTGCCAGTTCCTGTGCCCAGGCTCTTCCTTGCCGCGGAGGAGAGCTCTGGTGCAAGGTGCTGCGCAGGAGTTGCCATGGCTGCGGCACAGTGTTGCATAGCAACCAGCTAAGCTCCATTTGCTCCTTCCTAAATCTCGTCCCTCAAGTATTCATCCAGAGGAGGCTCCAGCCCCAGTATAAACACACAGTAGACAGCACCTACCTATTGATTTTAGAGCAAGACCACCTCTCTGCCAGCAGCACAGCAGAACTAGGCATTCCGGGAGGCAAGAGAGAAGCAGCTCCACATGCCAGGAGTGGCCATGGGGCTGTCCCATGCTCAGAACCACTGCCCAGGGTTCAACTGTAGGCACTGCTGAACAGCAGCTGCAACCCCACAGCCATACTTCTGCCAATGCAGACCAGGGAGACCACATAGGCAGACTAGGGCCAAATCCTCATCCCAGCACCATCTCTGCTCCTCCAAACATGCCCTTACTGCACCCCTGGGGCTCAGGAGCTTGCTTTGCGCTTTTACAGCCCACGCACAGCCACTGCCAGGAAGCAGGTCCTCAGTGAGGCGGTGCCCATGGTCTCAACAGAAACAAAAGGCATCCAACAGATCCCTCCAAACCCATGAACTATTCCTCATGTCTTTCAGGGCTGGAGAGTTTTTCCATATTACCATTTCTGGCAAAGAAAACATCCGTTCTTTTTCTGGTCCAGGAGAAATCTGGCAAGCACGACTGATAAGCAGGAAAACAGTTCAGACTTAACTGTGCCAGGAGAGAAAACTGTTTTCTCACTAGGCCTTGTGCCCATAGCCTTGCTTGCTCAGACACAGCACACATCTACATAGCAACACACATATCGGCCACACATGTTTGAGTGGTCTTGCACCCACACACCACCTGACGCCATGCATTCCCGCTCTTTCACATGTCCCAGACTCCCCCAGGACATCTGTCACTAATGGTATGAACACAGGCCTACTGTCACTCACGCCAACATGTGCATCCGGTGCTCCTCCTTCCCCACGAGACTGAGCGCTATGACATCTTGCCCTTACCAGGTGACATGACTGATTTAGGAGCATGCTTCTGAGGCCCCAGGCAGCTGAACTGGCTCTGCTTTTCCTTCTTTACATGCTGGTGCAGGGACCGAAGCTCCAGCCTCCTGTTATTTGTGCCTCGTCCATGAGCCCACGCACCATGCTGCTGCAAGCCCTCAGTCACTTGCGACTGGCACCACAACCAGTTTCTCTGCACCTAAATAATCCGGGGAGCAGATGAGTATTTGCCATTCTCCCTCCACTGTGCCTATAACGTATAATGTGTGCTGGGTGTTGTATAACAGGAAGGGCATCCTAGATGCTGCTAAAGCAATTGCAAACAGCAGAAAAAGCCGCTACTGAAGGCCTGAGTAGGAATTACACTAGCATTTCTGCAGCAGGGGAAAGGTTCTTTAGAAAACTCAGCCTGATTTTCTGTGCAAAGCCTGGGGGAGGGGGTCTTTGGCAGCATAAAGGGCTGTCGAAGCATGGGATACAATTATTACAAGATGAACTGTTAATGCAGCAGGAAGGGCTGTTCTGGGCCCAACAAGCTTAGCTTCTGGTGTTAAATATGAATGCACCACATTGGCCTTTGTATCGGGAGAGCTCCTGACAGATCTGGTTTTTGTTCCGCTGGCCGGCAGACAGGAAAGCAAGCACATCTCATTGGAAGCTGGCTGGGGGAGCAGCTTATGAACACAACCATCAGGCTTAGCCATGGAGAGGCAGCAAGCCTGCACTGGCCGCCATCCGTGCTCATCCTCTGCTTTAGCGCAGTGCCACCAGTGTGTTTGAACACTTTCTGCACAGAAAAGGATCTGTCATGAAGGATGTGCAGGACAGTGCAGGGAGGTGGATGCTGCTTTTCCAAGTTGCACATCTAAACACAAGCCCTAACTTGCGGTACTGCTAATGTGCCTTTACTGATCAACTGCTTGGGTATTTGCGAACATCAGAGATCAGCTTCGGGGGACTTTCAGCATACAGATTATGCCCCATATCTTAAAACAAAAACAAGTACACATACAAGGCACAAGCAGGTGGCAAGGAATCTCACATTAAATAATCTTGTATTAAATAGTTATTTGGAATCAAGTCAATCTCCTAGGATTAGAGCTACTCCTTCTAATACGAGGAGTTTATCTGTAATTTTCCATCCTCACAGGGAGTGAGCTGCATTAAGGCTGAGACATAGCTATTGTTTAGAGCTTCCACTTCCCCATCTTCACATTAAATCACAGCCTCCAGGATTCAGCAGTGCTTATATCTCATGATGACACAGATTAGTTGAGATTTTGAGCAATGCACAAAGCCCTGTGATTATATTAGAGCCCTTGGATGTGCTTGGATTCAGAGGGCTATCACAAGGCTCCAGCCAAGCAGAGCCACTTAAGTAAAGCAAACAAACAGCCATGCAATTGTTATAGTTGCTATAGCAGATCGCAGAAGCAGCAGAAAAGGGCATTAAAAACAAAAACAAAAAAAGTGGGTTTTTTTTTTTTTTTGGAGGGCAATACTCCAGCACGAGCAGCTGCAGTTAGTGTCTCTTTGGAGCAAAATTTAGGAGTTTATTTTTAAAGGGCTACCTTAGGTGCTTGCAGCAGGGGAGCATAGAGGAGCTTGCAGGAGAAGCTGCTGCAGCTCACACAGGCTGCCCTCCTTGGGAAAGCTGCCTGAGGGGGTGATAGGTGGTGATGGAAACAAGAGCCTCGATCTGGGAGTTGCCATTTGCTTAAAAATAAATAAATAAGCCTAGGGAAACAGGGAGGGGAAAGCAAGTGCCTTTTCCACTGCCTCTTCTGCAATGCCTCTGCAGACCCAACTGCTCACGCTCCAAATGCCACCTAAGCCCTCCTTCAACAAGAGGCATGCAGGAGAGGAGGATTTCCTCAGGCACTGCAGCTCTCTGTACTAAGCTCTGACATTAAGCCAACATGCTTTATTGTTCAGACAGCACATACAGGAAAGCAGAAAAGATCACCTTATAAAAGTAATACCAGAATTTCCCAACTTCCCTTTAATCACTAAAGAGCAAGATGAGATTTGAGGAAGTTATGCTGTAGGTTGTTCCTTTCTCCTGCCCTGTTTTTCCCACTGAGGCACTATAAAATCTTTCTTTCAGCACAGCAAAATCTTTCTCTTCCTTGCTTGTTCTTCCTCCGTTTCTTGCATGAAATTCCTCATTTAAATATCTAAAGTGAAATGCTTTTAAGGGAGGCAACCGCAAAGTGCAACCTCAGCTTAAGCAGAAGTTCACAGTAGCTTTCCTCATCACCAAATAATTTTCCTGGCAAATGCTTGCGAAGAGGGGGATCACATTATCTTTTGCCCAAGATCAGCACACACACGACTCTAGTATTAACACATCCCCACCTCACAACTTTAGGAGCATTAGTTGATTTGAAAAATCACGAGTCTAATTTTCAGTTAAATCAGAAACAGTTTAAGCAGCTGGGAGCTGTCTTGCGTTTTCCCCATAATGCTTGTATATTTACTTCAATTGGGAAAGCAGAGAAACTTTTTAAATGAAAATCCTTTTTGATCAAATTCAACTTGCACTTTATCTCAGATTTCCTGGGAGCTCAAAAGAGGAGTGGAGGGAGTTCAAGACACTTTCCAATAGTCTCCAAGATCAGAAAAACATAGTGGAAAAGAAAATATCTTCATAATGCATACATGTTGCTTAAGTTCAAATTTCTGCCACCTAAGTGACCAGCCCAAATTTGGAATCTCTTATAGTGTTCCAGAGAGGAGATAAAACAGCAGAGGTCAGACATTCCTTTAACACACTCTTTGCCCATACAGACCAGCTAAAATCCTCTTGGAGCACAATAAGGGCCAAATGGAGAGTGTTTCCCTTACTCTGGGCTGCACAGCCGCAAGCATCTAAGCCAAGTCTTTTACCAAGCTTTCTCCACACTACCTGCCCTCTGTAGCGGGGCATTTCTGACCACCTTGTTATCTCAGGACTCCCTTTCCCTGCTCCTCATGGTGAGCTAGCTCCTCCTTGCAACTCTCCTGCCTGAAACAAGACTTGCAGTGAAAGGAAGCCACAAGCAACATGCTTGCATGCAGGGATTCCCCTTCCACCACTATCATCATCCTGCCTGGCTTCCCTATGCTATTTTTAGCCTCTCCGACTCTTCCGCTGGGATAAATTAAAAACAGCTTTTCTCAGCCTCCTGCCACTAGAGATCACACCCACCCCTGACACACATACGCTCAGGGCCCTGCAGGAGAGACATGCATTTGGATTGCAGTGTGACACCTGCCTGCAGTCATCCCCTTGCATTTCTCCAGGTCACTGATAGCTCACTCTAAAACTGCCATTCATTAGGGCAGCTTCATTCCTGTTTGGTGGTGGGAAATAGAACCAGATGTTTCTGCATACAGTCTGTAAGTTAAACTTTCCTTTTACTATATAGGAAAACGGGATCTGACACAGCTGCCAGCTAATAGCAGCGGTCTATTTTGCCAGGCAGTAGAAAAGAGACCCCAGCAGCAAGACCCAGTGTGCCTGATTGAAAATGCATTGTATCTCATAGTGAGCCTTATTCTGGAGCAAAGCAGGACTTCAGGGGGAAGGATACAAGACGACTGTCACAGACAACCTCAGCTTAATTTCATGTACTAAGCGTGGTGTAATTTCTTACAGCAAACAGGCTCTGAGCACTGCCAGCTCTGCCAAAAGCATTTTAACTCTCAATTCCTCACTTTGCTGCCCAGATTTTGTTTGCAGGCTTTGGTTGGTTAGTTCCCACTGTTGGTTTCTCATGGTGAACAGCAAAGCAGCAAAGTATTTCCAGTGACAAGTGCCACTGCCAGGCAACACTACCACGCACAATCAAACTGATTAATCAGGCTGTGGGAGTAAGACAAGTTATTCCTGCATAAATCTGTTGGAAATCACTGGTGCACTTGGCTAACCCTTTCATTTTCATCAACAGCACTTTCTCTTCCCTTCAGAAGCTACGCCAAGGTTTTGCTCTGGTGGAAACCCTCTTCACTGCAAGGGAAGGTATATTAATGGGAAAACAAAACAAGTGACAATCATCATTAGGTGGCACTATCCTCTTACTCCTCTGTATCCACTATGACATCTGCCATTATCAGTGTTGCGTCAGCAACATCAATACCACTGGGGAGATGGATGCAGAGCTGTCATGTACCCCAGGGCAATAGCTCATCCCTGCTGTCTCTGTAGTACTTCAGCCTGACCATTGCACATAAAAGGGCATGCTATCTCATTGCTAGCCTTTCCCACTGATTTATTAATCCACCATCATTTTGTGTTGGTTTTGTTTTTTTTTAACTATTCTTTTGTCCCTGTTGCACAAATTCAGTAGTTTGTGCATGTCCCTTTGTGACCATCATGAATGAGGAGCTCAAGATGCATTACAAGTAGCTGGACTACTGGAGTACTGCAAAATTTGGCATACATTCAGTGCACCTATCCAAACACTGAATTTAAATTCCACTCACAGCAGAAAGACAAAATATTCTGTATACATCTATCTACATTTTGCAAGCGAGTTTCTGATCATGCCTTATCTCACTTTGAGCAAAATAATCCAACAGCTCAGCTAGCTTAAAAACACCTTTAATAACTGTAACCCAGGGCAAAAGATGTTCTGTTCAGGCACAGTGCTGTCTAGTTCTAATTTTCTTCCATTCCCATCTCAAGACCATTACAATTTTAAGCCAAATCAACAACAACACAAGAAGTTGTGCGACCTTGATTCACAGCTGTATTATGCAGGCTAAGCTGCAAATAGTACATTTATTTTGATTATACAAAAGCTTAATATTAATGCATCAGCATGTAGCATGAAATAGCATAACAACTTCTCAACATAAAGTATGTGCAACAAATACATCCACATTTTCATTTTCTTTCACCTTTCAGCAGCTGCCACAGAGGGCCAGCAGGACAACGTTGCGGTGCAGGTGTTACACACCTCGATCTCAGCAGCGACCGCATTTTCTACTTCAGCCTGATGCTCAAACTAACACAGGATGCACTTTAAAGGAGAAACGATGGTTCTGCGATTAATACACGAAAATAACACAGTGATACACAGGAGATCCTGCTTCATTTCTAGCTTTGCTAGAAGCTCCCTTAAGTTCTCTATATCTTGTTTCTCAGAGAATGTAATATTCCTTTCTCCCCATCTCTGCACATCTCAGCACAGTTTATCTATAAACTCCTCAGAGCATGGACCATCTTTCATTAGCTATGAAATGACTGCCAGCGTGAACTCTTGAGCTCAGACAATGACTCTGGATACACCCGCAGTGCCACTGAAAAACACACTGATGACTTTGCAAGGAAGCAGCAAACCAGACTTTTAAGAATGAACAGCTATAATAAGGGGCACAGCACCTTTTGTTTTTTTAACCACAACCAATGAACTCCAGAACATTTGTAATTCAGCACACAATTAAGACAGTCCTCATTCTCCTTGAATGGTGCAGAAATAACTTGGGGTGCCAGTTTAGCAGTTGCTCCACCTCCATCCCTATCACCTGGGGCAGGCCCAGCCTCCAAGACACAGCTACTAGGGCAACACTTCAGCCAAACATGACACACACATCCAAACTGCTTCCACACTTACTCTCCAAATACCAACCCATTTTGCTCAGTAGCAATTTGGAATCCCTGGTGACTCTCATCAGAGAACACTAATGTGACATTTATGTTTCATTTTCTTGTTATTTACACAGAAACATCACATAAGGAAACTCCCTTGCATTTCTGTTTCAAATCTTTTCCTGCTCTGGAGACCCAGAGAAGCTATACTGTGTTAGTCTTTGCAGGGACAAGAGAGAAAACACCACTCACGGCACTCACAAAGTTCAGTCTAAGCTCCTCAGTCCTGCGCTGATCAGCACCTGCATCAAACCGGACCACTGGGGCCTGGCTCCATCCAGGACAGACTTCCATCAAAGAAGGGGCAGGAAGCCTTCTCCTTTCTCTCCCCTCTGTGCAGAGACTCAGGCCTGAGCCTCAAGCTCATACATACAGCACAGTACTCTCTCACCCAGCTGCCACCACCACCAGCGAGCTGCCCAGAGCCTGCAGGGCAACTACGGCATCCTGAAGCAGAGCCCTCTACCTCATCTTGGATACCATGACCTGCAGCGTTAACTCCCCTGCACCATTAGCTCGAGCTTTGCGCCAGTGCAGAGCTCATCTCCTAGCTTTGCTCCCCCTATTTGCTCAATTTCTGCATTTGCTGCCAAAGAGAGCTAAGAGCCTCATCCCTGGGGCAGCGGAACACCAGGTCACAAGGCTAACTGCTCCACCTCACTCAGACAGATAGCACCAAGCCAGGAGCAGGGTCCACCCTGGGCTCTGCAGCTGCCTGCCTGCCTATTTTAGGTGTTTCTGAGGCACCTAATGCTGTTGCACAACAGCTACTCTACAGCAAGCACAGATGTAGAACTGGGCTATTTTTAGCTGTATTACAACAAAAAGAGGCAACTGCTATATCTTCATTAGAGTCTCAAGAGCAATTCCCAGACATTACCCATTGTCTACATCAATTCTTTTATTAATCTGAGTGGAGCATTTAAACCAGTGTGTATGTATACAGGCACTCTCAGACTTCATGCAAGCTACATTTTAGCTAGATCCACTTAATTACTCCCATTAATAAGCAATGAGGCTCTTAAGGGTAAAGATTTCCTTCTACTGGTGGTTTCTCTGGCTCTGAGAGGAAATGGTGTCTTTTAACCGGTAGAACCGAGGCAAAAACAACTCCCCAAAGCTGTGGATCATAGAGAAATTTGCAATGGACAGCCACAATTAAGATACTTGTAATGCACATTCAGACACACTTTGCTATTTCAGTTGCCCCAATTACTCCAAGGAAATGCACCTAATCAAATTAGCACATGCCTTAACACAATTGAATTGTTATAAATGATAAACGACACCACCATTCAGGACACATACGTCAGGAACAGGGGCTCATCCAAACTGCTAAACTGCTCAAGGAGAGAAACAGGAAGCAAGACGGGGAGGGGGGGGACTGCCGGTGAAACCTCCCCAGCATATGGGCTAGCCCTAGCACAGGGGTCTTGCAGAGCACACCTGAAGGGCAGGTTGCATGGGTAGCTCACCTATACTACCCATCTGCAGCAGCAAGACATAAGCGGCTTAGCAGGCGTACTGCCAAGCACCATTTACATCTTCAATTTGCTCATTTTAAAGCTTTTTGATCCTGGGATTTCGCTGCTGTTTTTGTATTCTTGAACTGGAACTCTAAGTCAATAAACAGTACTAACCTGTACAATAGCATGGTTGCTGAGCAAAGCCTTACAGAGTACACAGAAGCCCTGAGGCTCCATTCACCACCAATGCTGGTACCAAAACAGGATGGAGCCAGAACTCCCAGGTCAACCAAGAAGCAAGTGATTCCAAGCAAAGCCAGAGCTGTTCTTCCTCAGCAATAAATGCAGGTGCTGATGACTTGCAGGTGAGGCGAGGTTTGCTTTTGATGCTAAAGCATTTTACCTGTTTGCAGGTTAGCCTTGGGGATAAAGTAGAAGGGGAAAAAAAATTCTTATTCCGGATCCCCCAGGATGAAAAAGGAGGTTAAAGCTATACATGTATTTTGAAATGCAGATGCACTGATTGAAGAGGGGAAAAGCTTCGTGTGCTGCTAAGCAGAACTACATATGCATTGCAGAGAGAAAATGTCTTGCTAGCGCTGACTTTCTTTCCTGCTGCTGAGATGTGCCTTTACTCCTAAGCATCTAGTTAAGGCCAAATCTATTGCAGATTCACTGACAGCATTGCAGATTTCCTATTTTCCCCTCCTCGCTGCAACTGATTACTTACACAGACTTACCTACTTCCTCTTCTTCTAGAGGGCTTGGATGGGAACTTAGTGTCGTTGCTATTCTTTGCCATCCATTAAAAAAGATTCCCCTTCCTCACAAGTGATCAAATCCCGACTTAAATATCTAGAGCAAAAACTATAATAATATCCCAAGCAATTTTATCCAAAATAGTAAAACCAGAAAACCTAATATACAAAGTGCTACTGCAAATGTTTGTAAGAGAGATTTGGCAATAAATAAATAAATCTCATCCGTTCTCCCAAAGCTGGACAGATGAGCTGTTAGAGGATTCCTGTCAGAGGGAAGTTGTCCAAAATATTTGCAAATATACATTAGCTATTCATTTTTAAACTATAGTGGTGCCAAAAATGGTTGATCTATAGCCTCTACACTCTCTGGAAAATGTTTTAATGTAACATGACATGCAATCCATCAAGGCGTTAGTATAAACGATTTATGCTTCATGAGTGTTTTTGAGGCACAGGCTGCCTGAAAGTAGACGCAAGGCTTAAATGATGTTGTAGGCTGTTTAGAAATCTCCTGCTTGCCATAGCAAGGAAGCCTTCCCAGAGCACAGGGTGCCAAGAGGCCTCACTTGCTGTGTTGGAGGCTGTTTTAAACAGGATTGGAGAACGCCAGATAAGCCAGAAATGAAAGGCTTGAAGTAACAAACCCTAAATGAACACGATCTCCATCAATTTGCTCTTGCTTTACAGCCTACACCAAGGCTGTTGCTTTCCCTCATGATGAATTATATGTGGAAAGTTTCCTCAAGCAGCGGCTGCAGACAACCTGTCACTTTATTTTCTCTCTTTCCAATTTATTAATCTCAAGTCTGTCCCTTTAAGGCTCCTGCCCAAAGCATTTGGGAAGAGTAAAAATAATAACAGCATTTCTTCTGTTCATATTAACGTTTCAAAGCCAACTGACTTAAAATCCCTGCAGCAGAGCTGTAAATTATGCACGAGAGGCAGCCCTTGCAGCTTCCGTGCCAGGAGAGGTGGGAGGCACGCAGGGCTGGGCCACCCCTGTGCCGCTCACTGGGACAACACGTGAACTGGCCCTTGTGTCCCCCGCCCTCCCCTTCCCTTTCTCCTTTCCCCTTCCCCTTCCCTTTAGTTGGCACTGCCAGGCTCCTGGCTTGGGAAGCACATACGTAGGTGGCTTTTAATGCCTCGTCTCCTTCCAGTCTGAGAGCTACTCCGCACGCCTCAAGCTATCGGAATGGGCTGCATCATCCACAGACCGTCCACGGAGCAACGAATCCAGGGAGCTGGGAACCTGCACGCTCGCCATGCTGATGAGCAGCGTTGCCATGGCAATCCCACGGCCCTGCACACAGACACAGAGGGGCAGCAAAAACGACTGTAATTAGTTTAAGGCGTTAAGAACAATTAACATTTTATTAAGTGGGGTTTAGTGGAAGAAGCATAAAGCAAACAAATCACATTTTAACCCATTAAAAATAAAAAAAAAGAAAGAAATCTGTTCTTTGTAATGCAGATAATGCCCAGTGGGGGAAACAGTCCGCAGGAAGGATAAATTGCATTACCAATGGTATACAAACAGCAAATCTCATTCCTCAGTGAGTAACAATTTATCGCCTGTTCATCGGAAATGAAAACTATGGCCAGTTAATCCATTTCATCCAGAACAAGTATTTTGGAAGATGAAGAGGTTGAGAGGACAAGTAAGTTGCAGACAAAATGCTTTGGCTTGTGGCTACAGGCGAGGATGGCTGTGGTAGTGATTTATAAAGTCTACGGAAGAGCTGGGAACCCAGACATATCTCTGGCATGGGTGGCTGCGGAATATCAGGGTCTAGCACTGCCTCTGGATGCCCTGAAGATACCAGCAGTCTGTGAGCAGCACTAGAAGCAGCAAAGCGAGTGCCCAGTCCCACCATGGGGCTGCCCAAGATGGCATTTCATTAGGTTGCTCTATAGGTGCATTAAACACAGATGTCCAGATTCAGGAGACTACAGATTTATTGGGCATTGATTAAATGAAAAATCAAATAGGAGATAGGAGAGGCACAGCTGGCTGCAGCAGCCGTCCGCCAGCTCTCTCCCGGAGGGGATCTCAGCAGCCTATAATTAATATTACACAGCCCTGACAGGCGAGATAAAAGTTCTGGCCAGGCCGGGATGTAATTTAGCATCTATTTATTCTCCAGCATAATTTATTAATGTGAACAAACATTGTGCAGGCAGATTTTCAGTTACTATGTTAAGATTTCTGGGCAGAGGGATGGGGAGCACACCGCACATGCTGCTGTGCCCGGGCGTCCCAGCTCCTGGCACAGTCCCAGCCCATGCAGCTTCACAACAGAGCTGCTGACCCGAGCCCTCTTGCAGCTCTAGGGACACTACATCTGCACTGGGCACTCTGCTACAGCTGTGCACCTGGACTAGGCTGCAGGTATAAGTGCCTTGACAGCCACTGCATGCATGCACTAGAGTGTGCTTTAACATGGCTAGCAATAGAAAACTCTGGCCCCAGTTAAATCGGCTACAAAAGCATCTTTGACTGCAGTGAGCCAGCATCTCCTGTGCCTAGCTGCATGGGAAAAGACAGCAATGCCTAGCTATCTTTCAGGCTCCAGCTCCCATCTTTCCTGTATATCTGAGGCAGATACCATTTCTCCAGGTATTTTTCATCAGTCCCCGGCATAGCGGAGCCATGAACATATCAGAGTCCTGCCTCGTCTAACGTATGCTTTGGAAAAAAAGAGAGGTTAGAGTGATGCACATCCCTGGAGACTCTCCAGCTGCACGCCTTCATTCAGTCGATATTTCCCCCTGGAGGAAGACAATTGTGATTTTACCAGAGGGGACTGGATGGTTATTGTTATTTAAGGTATTTGCTGGGCTAGAGCCTTCTTGTATTACAAATATATTACCAAAAAAGGACATGGCTGTGGAGGGAACTGTAAGAATGAGATCAAATTAACAAAGAGCATGAAAGAGTGAGAACTGGCTTGGCCAGTGCTCATAGTGGCCCCATATTCTGTCTCCGCCAGACATTCAGCATCCTCTGTAAAGCTGGGCTGTGCTCACATGGCTGAGACAAGGCTCCATGGGACTGGCCTGAGACTGAGATCTACCTGTGGCCGACTGGTATTGTGCGAGACAGCCCAAGCCACAGGGAACAGAGAACCTGTGGCTGCCAGCAGCTGTCCTGTCTCACATGCAGCAGGTTGAAAAGTCCCCCAGCAGCCCTATCAAGAAGAGGGAGGGCAGTTTCCTGTGGCAGGGCCCCAGGGAGCAGATAGAAGTAATCTGAGACTTGGGTGTCACTTCTGAAAAGCCAGTCTGTCTCCTTTCCTCGTAGCAGAAAGGTCCATCAGCCTGCCTGTGCTTTCAGCCTGTGTTGGTCAGGGCCAGGCTGCAGGCAGTTCTTACGTGGGATTTATCAGGTGCCTTATTCCCCTTGTCATTGACAGGCAGTCGGTAATCCTATTAATCAGGCAGCGGGCCATGCCTGAGTCTGAAACCTAATGTATATTGTGTGAGGGGCAAAGCCCAAGAAAAAGAGAAAATTCCCATGGTGGTATCTGTCCCCCAGTGATATCTCTTAGAGCCAGGGAAACCCAGGTGAGGAGGAGGCATGTCAGGTCTATGGAAGGCTATCTTTCCCCAGTGTAATGAAGAGCTGCAGGCATGAACAGCCCCAGAGTTAGAGGACATTTGTGCTTTTTTTCTACGATGAAACCCAGACTCTTGTAGATTAGGACTGTCTTAAGAAATTCACATCAGGCTGGGCATGGCAACACAAGTAGCGTCTCCAGAAATAAACATCACTAAACCTGTAAGGATGCTGTCTGCCGCCCAGCTCAGAGGAAAGCTCACCGTGCCAAAAGCTTTCTCCCCACTGCATAACTTCTAGCACAAAGCAGGAAGGCACACGAGTGCGGGTGCTGCGGGAAGGGGCTGTGCTGCTCAGTCCTGTTTCTACGTCCTGAGGAGGCCACCTCCAGCACTAGAAAAGAAGGTTGAGACATGTCAAGCCTGGCCTGGCCCGGAGATACAATCCCTCTGGCTGGTACACAGGATGGACCTGGCTCAATTGCATCTGTTGCTCCCATGGCAGAGGACAGGATTTGCCTTTAAGTCTGCTGGGCGGGAGAAAAAACAGTGTCTCTGATTTTCAAATGTGGGGCTTGTTGCATTTGTTGCAAGATAAGTTTCGATAGTCAGCAGAGGAAAAGTAAGCAGTTCTTGCCTCCTCTTCTCTTCGCTATGATCTGCATGGCAACAGGCTTTGCTGCTGCATTATGAGCCCAGGCAGATGGAAAAGAGCCTTGCAAAAGGACTCCATCCCATGCTCCATTAAAGAAAGTCATTTTCCCTCCATTATCAAAAATAATTGCCTTCCACCTTAGGCCCACACAGCAGCTTCAACTCCCAGCTGCCTCTTGCAGAGTCAGAGGTGGCATGAAAGGCAAGTCTGCGTGTACTAGTCTCTCTGGTAGGACTCGCTCCCTGGCCAGGCCCATGGATGCACTCCGTTACCTGTCCCCAGTTTGCACCTTCAGTGCCTCTGCACCCACCATGCCTTCCTTAGCGTGCAATGGGGTGAACAGGAAGAAACCACAGGTGTCTTAGTCCCTGCTTCATCCTGGACAGAAAAGGGCCAGGATGTGTCTTAACATCAGTCTAGTAATTTCTCCTATCCAGATTTCAATTTAGCATGTTCCTTCAATACCATATTTCCTTTCCAGGCTTCCAAGTTTAGCTGCTTCCTGGGACAGAGTTTTCCATTGGAAGATTCAGCCAAATGTTTTAAAAAAAAAAAAAAAAAAAAGAGTGGGTGACTGTGACATCTTTTGGAGGAAATGAGCTCTTCCTTCAGTCCCCATCCTTCTTCTGCATGGTAGAGAGCAAGGGAGATGACAAACTTGGCTGTGCAGAAAAAGGAAATAGAGCTGGAGATTTAAGAACTAGCCCTGATCATAGCTCATCTGCCAGACAGCTTGTGGGAAAATTGCAATGAATTTAATCAGCAGTATCGGTCAACTTCATTGATTTTCATCAGACACCTCCAAAGTGCTTCTTCTGTTCTCTCAGCCATTTTAAGCTCCATCTCTGAGACTGTGTTTGCCACAAAAACAGGAGGCTTTGTGGGATAAGGAGAAGCTATTAGATCAGCTTGGAATAAATATAAACAATAAGCAAATCTTACCATGTTTAGTCTTTCCCTGGGAGTGTTTAAAAGCAATGAACAGCCCACTGATTCAGCAGGCTGCAGTCTCTCATGTCTGCAGCCTGAGACTAGGACAATGTTTTCTTCTGAGGGAACAAGGAAACAAGAGAAGCAACTGAGAGGCAAATCAACAAGATAAGGAGCCCAGCACAGGGATGCTGCTGTAACCACCATTCTCAAGGCATTAGATCAGAGGACGGCACATCCCCAGTGTGTCCCGAGGGGTACATTTCCCTCCAGTGAGCGCATTGAAAGGACAAAGATGAGTATGAGGAGGTTCCCAACAGGACAGACAGTCCTCAACTACAGAAGGCAGGAAAAAAAAAAAAAAGACATCACTGATTTATTTTTAAACTGCACCAGGATTTAGTGCCCAGGTAGAGGCTGGAGCTGTTAAACCCTTTGGTGGCTGGAGGAGTGAAGAACCCCTTGTGCACAGCTGCATCAGCTCACTTCCCTCCACACCGCGCACCAGTACCATGGCTAACCCCACCTGGCTTCAATTCCAGCAGCCGCCTTTGGCAAATAAGAAACAGGCAGATAAGAGTGTTTAATAATCACACTACAGCCAGGTTGTATTTTTGCTGCTGAAAAATGATTGGCTTTGTTATCACACAAAGATTTGATGCTTCTCCTGTACATTCTCTGATTAAATGACTTCTTCCTAGCCAAAATGGTGCAGGGACTCTTTGCATTATTCCTGTGGAACACTACACTCATCTGCATCGAATCCACCAGGTCTCTGGTTCTCACAGTTCCTGCCATACAGAAAGAAAAGAGACAGCTTTTCTCTTCTGCGTGATGATTTTTTCCTTCCTTATTGCAGCTTTCCCTTAGCTGAAAGCAAATATCATCTGCCTGAAATTCTGTTTGCTCTTCAAAGTGTCACCAGTCCCGAGAGTTCAAATGTCATAAGTCACAGAGACTCCAAAACCAGTAAGTTTAAGAAAGGGTTTAAGATCAGATTAATTATATACAATTGTTGTTTTCTAAATCTGTAAATTGCTTTTGAAACTCATTCTCTGCATTTCTTTACAATCATAAAGTCTAGAAATAAACTTTTTTTTTCTGTAGTTGAAGCAGGAGACCATGTCTTATAGGCAACAACTGGATGGCTTCACCATCTCAGCTTCAACATCACATCCAGTTCTGCAAGGGGAGGCAGCTCTGAACAATACAAACAGTTCCAGAGGCAGAAAACTCACATCCCACCACCCATGGGCCCCAGCAGTATAACTGGGCATTTGTTCTCTTGTACTCAGGTTGTATTCTCTCTCTCCTTTGCAGAAGGAGCAAAGTGTTGAGTATACAGTGATTAAACACAGACGATGCCCTGCCTGCTCTGCCTCAGTTTCCCCACGTACACAGAGGCACAACTGCCACCCTACAGCTCTTCCCAGGAAGAAGGATGGGCTCTGTACTGTGCGAGCTCCAAAGGGCTGCCGAGACTGAATGGAGCAGGCTGAGGTGCAAAACAATAAGGAAGTTAAGGGCCTTATCTCAAGTAAAGCTAGGTTAAGTGCTGCAAGGAGACACTATGTACTGCTATGGTGAAAAATACCATTTCAGCCCCAACATAGCTCTGGCCTGGAGAGAGCCCTTGCTCTCTTCCACACACCTAGCTGTGGGTGAGAGGGGAAGCAGGGTGGGGTGGCAAGGGACAGACATGAGCTTCCCTGATTAGAGCTGTCCTTAATGGTGACTCGCCTGAGCCTGTGCTTTTGCATTAGATGGTGTTTAGGGAGCTGAACCACCAATTAGACACAGAGCAGGTAATAACAACAATAAAAATTATCGCTTACAGGGAGCCTTGCCTTTCCAGAGTTCTTTGCAACCATTAACTGATTAATGCTACTGCAACCCATGTTTAATTTAGAGCATCTTCACATGTAGGTCATTCCTCTAGCCCATGGCTTCTGATATGAGGTGTCTCTGAATGTGGCACACGCCCATTTGATCCGCATGCATGTGCCTGTGTTTCCACCTTCCTCTCATTTTGGAGCAGAGAAAGGAAAGAAGAAAGGCAGCAAACAGGTTCAGATATAGCACAGATGAGATAGTGCACTGGCTTTTGATGTTTTCCTATGGGACCCTCAGCAGCACTCTGCAATCACTGGCTACCTATTAAGGGTTTTTTAGCGTAAATCAATGCTTTTACAATATGTTTAGCTGAAGAAATCTCCTAAACAATTCTCCTTGCAACTGTTCCAAGAAACAGAAGCTAAGACAAGGGCTGTTTTGAGGGAGTGTAGGTTGACTCACTCTCTCAGTACAGGTGCGGAAATCTGCTGATTTCAGCCCATTCCAGAGCAGGGAATGTGTCTTGGGCCAGTCAAAGAGTAGGTACCCTCAAGCAGCACTTTTCTCTGCATATAAGCCCTCTGCACGCGAGCCCTCCCCATAGAGAAGGCTTTTACACTACACCAAGGCATCCTGCATGCAGGAAAAGCCCCACGTTGCTATGCTGCAAAGCCCTGCAGGATCTGGGATACCTGTGCCAAGCATAGCTGGCATCTCAGCCCAATCAGCTGGCTGCTGAGCACTGAAAAGGACCAGCCGCATCCATATGTGCCCCATGGCCCAGAGCAGGCGGGAAGCGTGGCCCCAGGACTCCACGGCTGGCTCCCTTCTGGTCAGGCACCGCACCAGCTCTTCCCTCCACACACGGTCTCCCCACTCTCTGTCCTGCATGATTTATGTGGCGTTTAAATAATAAATTGCATGGACGTTGTGGAATTTATAGCACTCAAAGTAGGTCATTAGATAAATCACTGTATAATTTATATAAATGAACTTGGATCTTGCAGTGGGAGGATTTCATTGGAAAATCAATCTGTAGAGTTTATAAAATTGAAGGATTGTCAGGGATTTGCAGTATTTTAGTGCTGTGTGTATTTAGGGTAAAAATACAAGGGTGATTTATGCAGAATGACACCTTGGCTTCCACTCTCTCAGTGGGATGCCTTTGCCTCCTCTCCTGTTCTCGCCTCCACAAGCTTCACACAGTGGAGAGCCCCTTGGAGAGGGGCAAATTCTCCCTTCCAAAATCCTCCTGCAGAAGCCTGAGGGCAGCTCTTACTAGAGCCGCACAGCCACAGCGCAGGAGTCTTTGGCTGGAGAGCAAACCCAGAATCGCAGCAAGCTGCAAGCTTGGCCGGCAGCGTCTCAGCAACAATGGGAGCCAAGGTTGAAATACACCTGTCTGAGGAGAAAGGCACAACTCATCTGCCAGCCTGCACACCAGAGCAAGAGGAAAAGAAAACTCTGCATAAGGGTTCAGCAAGCTCTTTGCTTCCCTCTAGGTCATGATAGCTAGCCATAGGGATCTGCATGCTGGGGGAAGAAAAACAAGATCTAATGCTTTCCCACTGAATGATGAGGCTGTGAGAGACTCCAGTAAAGCCCTTCATGTTATTTTCATATAATTCCTGGCACATAATTAGCTCTGATTCCTCTTCACCCTTGATAAATTGAGCACTGGTGCCCACATGTGCTCTCCAAATAGCACTATCCGTTAGTTTGTCATTCCCAGCTGCTGCTATTACAGAGGAGACAGTAAATCTCAGGCATGGGAGGAGGGACAAGCTGTAGCTGGCTCATTCCTGCCCCAGCTGCCGATCCGCAGCAAATCTAAGAGGAGCCCAAGCTAGGCAATGTCCCAGACCCCAACATGCAAAGCAGGCATCCCTCCCCTAAATATCCCCTCTTCGATGCTCTGGTTCAGTTTCCTCATTCCTGTGCAACACACCTGACTGCAGGAGACACTTTCCACACTTCCCACAAGTAGTTGGTGACAGAGGACAGACCAAATAATTCCATTTCCCCTGATCAGGACAAAGCCACTGTGCTCTGTTTGCTCTCTCTGCTTGCAAACTGGCCCTGGCACAACTGAACATCAGAAGATCCTACAGACAGACTGAGACATACAGAGCTGAACAAACACTTTCAAAAAGAAAAAAGAAAGAAAGAAAAAGTTCTCTGTGACGAAATAGAGGTCACTGCAGCTCTTTGGGTTTAAAATTGTGTCTACCTGTGTACAGCCTTTGAAGAGACCTTGCAAGGTCTCTCTGACACTCAGCATCTCCCAGATGAGCCCTCAGCAAACACCATTGTTCAAAATCTGGGAGAATGAAGTGTCTTATTGCTGCTCACAGGGCAGTGAGGAGGATTTCTATACCTTCTTTTTTTATTTTTCTTTTTTACTATTATCACCTAAGACCTGACAAGTGATTTACAGGTAATCTATCAACATGGAGAAGAGGAGCTCTCAGAATGGAAGAAGAAGCTCACACTGTTTTACTCCAGCAGTTCACTCCATCACTGTTGAGAGAGGCTCCACAGTGCCAGGTGGGAAGCAGGGAAGAGACTCACAGAAGACAAGAGCCCCAAGAAATGCTGCAGCGATACTGGTCCCCCATGCTGGGCTGGCCCTTGCTGAGGATTGATCTGCTGCTGACGCTTAAACTACAATTTCAAGAAATGACTGTGCTTTCATCAGCTGAAATATGTTTAGCCAAGCCATAAAAGAAGACACATTGTTGCAACTAATTTTCCATCTTGCATTGCATTCTACCCAGAGACAGGCAATAGGCTTTCAGAAGGTAAAACAGGCCTTGCTGTGGCTGCCAGGGAATGAGCTAATCACCTTAAAGGCAGTTCTTGTAACTGTGGGAAGGGTGCGCTGTTACAAGCTATGAGAAAGAAAGGAAACTCCTCCCATACGTATCTTGTGTTTGGTACCCTTTCAATACCTTTTTTCCTCACCACTTCCATCTCCTGGCTCCATTTAACTCTGCTCTAGTGACATTTAATGACAACCGAGGCCAGTGCCAGCTTCCATAAGACCAAGGGCAAACCCCCCAGGGCCGATGGAATCAGGTTCCAGTGTGGGCACTGGAAAGCACAGACCCAGCCCTGCTGTCTCATACGCTGGATGCACTTCTGCCTGTACAAAGGGAACACTCATGGTTACCGCTTCCTAAAGTGCCCTGAACACTCCAGATTAAAAGCACCACTGGAGAGCCAGACATTATTATTACATCAATTTAGCAAATTAAACATGGATTAAGCTCATTTAAGCATCCCTAGCAAAGGCCAGCAGCGAGGTGAGTGCCACGTTTCCTGAGGCAGAAGCAACATCCCCACATTTCTCCGCTCTCATTCTGCTGCCAGTCAAGACATGCCTTGCCTGAGCGCCAGCCCTGCACCACAGTTGGGAGTCCCATTGCAGAGAAAACACCCTCCTGCACAGCAGTACCCCATGAAAGGGACTCCTTGGGCAGCGCTGCCTGTACCATTTTGCTAAGAGAGCTGGGCGATGAGGGCACTTGCCTCCGACCCTGCCTCGACACAGCAGTTGCCCAGCGTGCAGTGGCAAGGCATGTGCCTGTGCATATCTACGTGAGTGCAGTTTGCACCCACCGAGCCCACACCCACGGCTGGCTCCGTTCTGCAGCTGCTGCCTGTTTGCACACAAACCGCAGCAGCTTTGTGGCCAGCACAGCCTGGGTATGTGTGGGGAGGAGGGATGGAGGAGGAGGCGATACGACTGAAGAGTGATCTTTTAAGAGGGCTTTTAATGTAGACGTGCATATCAAGAAGTACAGGCAGCCAAGAGACCCGGGTATGCTGCAGGGATCTGGGTGCTTTCACTTCACCCATTTTGGAAAGCAGTATTTACATTGCCAGTGTACTTCCATTGTCCTACCACCTTCCCTTGGACCCAGCTCCTTGTCACTTTGAAGATCCTGGCTGTTTGAAAGCTTTGAATTCATTTGTTTAATGAACCTCAGGGGGCCACCGCACCAAAGCATTCCCAAACATGTTCAGAGCTCTGCAGTTTCTCTGCTAATTAGGGACTCCTTTGGGGCTAAACACGAGAGGTTCAGCTGCTGTGTTTGAAGTCAGCAGTAAGCCAAGACAGTACCGATTTTCAAATTCAAGTGAAGGATTTTTTTAAATATATTTTTCCTCTTCTGTTTTTCTGCTCCCCAATCAGAGCAGTTAAACTTCCTCTCCACAAGCGAATAAGACCAAGGTGCTCTGAGACAGAGAGGAAAACATTTAATTAAAGCACAAATAAAACAGCTATACTCTGCTGTGGGCCTTTTGCATGTTAGACAACACTGCACAACCCCCGCTTTCTTCCTTAAGCTCTTATGTCCCCCCAGTGCCTGTTACCTACTTACTATTAAAGACCGCCAGCAGCTGAAACCACAGATCTGTTTGCACATTAGTCACTACCTGGGAGCGTGCCAGCCCTCTACACCTATAAGGCCACAGCATGACCCTGGGGGGCCTCATTCAGCCTCTCACAGGGACCACGCAGGATTTCTTGAGGGGGAGGGGGAAAGGCAGCTCAGCACAGAAGGGGACAGATGGTCCCTTGACAAGTTGTTTGGGGACACACAAGAGGCATCGCATCAGATGCGTCAGATGAAATCCACTTGCAGCAACTCCCATCGGTGCAAAAGACTATTTATTTCTTCCCCCTCCTTCTTTTATAGAGCCTGTCCCAGAGGAGCTTGCCTAGGAAGGAGGGAAACATGCACATCTTGATTTAAAACTAAGGACTAACCTTGCCATTGGAAGCTAGGAATGAAACTGATATCTTTTGCAATTCATTACAGAAACTTTATTACCTTTAGAACTGCACAAGAAGTAGGCAAGTTGTGCTGAGAGGAAGCACTGCAGTGGTCTGGGCACTAATAGCCCTGCAGAATTAATTGCCAGGCACTTTCATTACTGATTAAATAGGAAATCTCCAATTGCAAGCAGAAAGTGATGATTAAACACGCACAGCTCTGATTGGGCACCTCCTCTCTCCCCTTCCCCTCTGGGTATGGGTCACCTTCCTGCAGTTAAAGTTCAGAAGGACAAATCTGTGATGGGAAGACAGCAGGGACAAACACACTAGCCCCACCAGAGCACTGCAAAATGCCTTTCTGCAGAGAAAAGCCTGCAGAGAAGCCACCCGGGGCTGCACAGCCCAGCTGGAGATTTCCTGGGGCCAGCAAAGCTATGCCTCTGGTGTGGCTCTC
>JAUBOD010000189.1:391439-414956 GCA_032353885.1 Nothura maculosa
GGCCTGGGCCGCGCGCGGCGAGCCCCGCTGCGCAGCCCGGCCGCTCCCGCGATGGCTGCACGCGAGGCCGGGCACGGCGCGGAGCGGACAGCGCTCAGCTGTGCACCAAAGACCCGCCCGAGCAGAGCCGCGCTCCGCGCACAGCGCACACATCAGCACTCCCCGCGGGTGCCGGGAGCTGCGCAGGAGCCTCATCCCGCAGGACGGGGTGCTTCAAAAGCAAATCTGAGCCCCCACGCTGGTGCATCACACTTAGGTTTTCCTGCCTGAGTTTCAGGTTTTACACATACACCCCCCTTGGGTTTATCCAGCTGGGTGATGCTAATGGGCTGCAGTTTGACTTGGCTTTGCTATTTCAAATAATGGCAACTGCGAGGTGGGCGTTGGCAAACATCCCATGGCTCGTGGGTTGGCCTGCCCAAGCAGAGCTGGCCAGCTCCGCAAACACACAGAAAGTGTTTTGTGCAGCAGCCCAAAGAGTGGTTCACAGAGCAGCGCTCACCTGAAAGGGCTGATAGCGCTGACCTAGCTCCTGCCCAGCCGGAACGGCAGAGCCCTGTCCGTGCTCCAGCACCGTGGTACCAGAGGAGCTATTGTACGGCTCCCGGGAACGCCCCATGCCCTTCTCGTTCGCCTCGTTTGCAGTGGTTTGATAGAGTAACCGCAGCCCTGCCCTGCACGGGTTACCGAGGAAGGGGACCAAGCGTGTTGCGTTCCTTTCTTTGCTGCCAAACTAATTTGGCTTCTGTTCTGTAAATGAGAGCAGACTGGTAACAACATTCAAAGAGCTCAATCAGGGGAGTCCATAAAGTGCAGTGATTTATAGAAAGCTTTGGGAGGGTAGGGGCCTAGGATTCCTCAGAGCTGCAAGGATTTGAATGGTACCTGGACACCAAGAATAATCTGACACAGCTGCCACTTCTGCAGAATGGCAAAAACTCCAATCCTCAGGCAGGAGCTATGAAGCACCGTATTACAGAGCACGAGAAAATGTAGTTCTTAAGGCAGTGGTGCAGATCCAGAGTGCACATGATGCAGGCAGGGCCTAGGACTGTGTTGCTGAAGTAGAGCTTCAGAAACATGACAGACTTTGCACAGGAGGGCATCTCTCTCTGATTACAGCACTGATCAACAGCCCTGGCCTGGGTACATAGCCGGTTGCAGTGAACAGGGTTGCACATGAGAATCTGATAGTTACCTTGCCTTTTACCATCTCTCCAGGTAGGAAAGGCTTAAAGAAGGCATCAGTGGTTACAAGAAAGAGCCTTTAGGAGCCTTTAGCCAGGGAGGCTCCTTGAGCTGATAGTGCAGGTCACACATGGGGCTGACAGATGGAGCAGGCCAGGCAACAGGAGAGCAAGACTGGACCACCATTCCCAAGGGATGGTTGCCATCTAGTGGGGCTTTGTGAGACCTGCTCTGGCCTGAGCCTCTCCTGCCTTCTCCCCATTCTGCACTCTGCAGCATGCGGCTACCAAGACCACAATGAAATTCTGTGTTTCACCCTGGTTACAGTAAGAGCAAGGCAGAAAGCATTGGCATTGTTAAAACTGTAACAATGAATGCTAGGTAGGAGGGAGCCTAGTAGAGATGTATTTTGCATGTCTACCAAATCAGGTAATCTAATAAAGCCTGGGTAAAGGTTATAGCTGACTTGTCTTGTGGCCTGGCAGAGAAGGGCCATAAGTCTAGTGAGGGCAAGGACAGGAAGGAACACCACTGTTCTATTTCAGGGTATGTTACTGTAAAGAAAACAGCACTACAAATACAACTTGTGTAAGCCTTGCCTTCTGCCGTCTGGATCTTTACTGAAGGCCATCTTTATGTAGCAGGGGTGAAACAGTGTCCTCTCTTAGACTCAGGTGCTACCAGTTTTTTATTGCATCTCCTTTACGCACTACAGACAAATCATAGACACTGTTTGGCGTCTTCAGATGTGGAAGGTATCAGAAGAAAGAAATGGTCATCTTTGTTTTCTCTTGCAAGCCTTATGAACAGTGGCTAATTGGCCTAGAAAATCAGCAAAATAAAACAGCAGGCTGCTAAAGTGATGGGGCAACTGTCTTCCTCAGAGGACATTTCAGATCCTTTGCAGTCTATTATTTCAGCAGAAATTCAGAGGTTATGACAGAGAAGCAGTTCTTTCATCCAGGATATAATGCAAAGGTGGGAAGTAGAAGGAAAGAGAGGCTTATTTCTGAGCCAAATTGGGTCCTTGGTTAGAGGAGGCAGAGAGTTTTCTGTCAGTGTGAAGCAAAGATGCCGTGGAATCCATAAGGCATTTGCACAGGGACTTCTGCTCGCCCCAGTTCTCTAAAGGTCTCTGCATCCAAAACGAGGAGGAAGGTGCTTCGGTTCTGCAGGATGAAAACACAGTCAGAATGAATGGCCAGGCTGTACTTCATTCCACTGTCCAACTCAATGCATTTGCCCCACATATGGGAGCCTAAACATACAACCAGTCTGTAATACCAAAAGTAGACCTTACAGACCAAGACATTTAGTTTGGAGCACAACTGGCCATATGTGTCACCCCAAAAATGCTGTTGCTCTGAAGTATACTCCTATTTGAGGTTTGCCTGGCTCTGCACATACCTTGGGAAGCATGATGTGAGAATGCTACGATGGCAGAGAGCCTCAAATCCAGTTTTGTGGTTTTGCAAACATATCTAATACTAGGTGGCTTTGAAGAACTGGTAGAAATGTTACCTCAGTTGGGGAGACCACAACAGACAAGATGATCCCGTTGTCTTCTGCTATGGCATTAGGCACTGGCACAAACACAGGCTCCGATGGGTAGGATCCATCCTCCTGCCAAATCTGGCATAGCAACACAGAGATGTTCATATTTGGCTACTAAAGTTAGTAGAGGTCCAAATTGGAGACCTCCTTGCAAAGCTACGCATGCATGCCCAGGCATCTGGGCTCCCCAAGAAACCAGTAGTTGTCCTGATTATTAGCTTGACTACAGTAATATGCCAATTGCAGTATTGTGACAGCATGTCCTTTTGCCAGGCATCTGCAAACAGGCAGTGCAAGGGCTCCTGCTCGATCATTTCCTTCAACTATTTGTGCCAGCCCAGGCATCAGCTTCAAGTTTAGGGAAAAAAAATCCACCCTGAGTGGCAAACCTTTACACCACGCAAGGCTAGAGCAAGCTGTCCCCAGACAGTGTAGAGGGAGAGGTGCCATGCAAGCAGAGAAGAGATCTATGGGCTGGCGCACCTATGGGTGCTACCTGAGGCCATTGCTGCTGCTCTCACTGCAGACAGCTGTGGCACCAACCTCTGTGATGAAGGAGGGCTGTCCTACTGCAAAGCGAGTACCCATTGTCAGAACTCTTCAAACAAAGATGTCTTTCTGAAGAATTTTAACTCTTCCTGGCCTCTGGGAAAGTCTCAGCATGACACATCCTAGAGGCCAGTTCAATAGAATTACTTCCAGTATTCAAAAATAAATAGTCCAACTTCGTCTTACCTTGAATGTCTTGGTCTCAACATCAACCTTCAGCAAGGAATCTCCAACCAAATGCCCAAAGCCGCATCCATAGAAGAAACGATACTTCCTACCATTGTACTGTGTGTAGTTTATCTGCGGAAACTCCAAGCCCCCAACCTTTTCAAATCCCTCTGGGTGGAGATTTTCATGTATGCACCTGACCTAGAGGAAGTATGCATCACAGGACAGTCAGTTTAGCTTTTACTTGACGAGGGAGCTGACCAGTCTTGCTAATGCTCTGCACAACCACTGTGGAGATCAGATGCTTGAGCCTGGCTGTGCACTGAGGTAGATTGAAGGGACAGTTCATTATCCCTCGCTATTTCACACAGAGAACTTCTCTGGATTCTGGAAACTTAAAGGTTTGGTTTAATGGGAAGAGTTGAAACACAAGTATATCTATTTACCAGCAACTAAGATTAAAAGTACTCACTGAGATTACTCCAGCAATAGTGGCTAGAACATGCCTGAGATAGTTCTATACCCTCCACAGCCACACCATAGAACTGTCGAGAGCCAGAAGTAAAGGACAGTTCTGCACCCAGGTGAAAGTATGGACAATTTTGCAAATGAAGCTAAAGTCTGGCCAAATACAGCAAAGGTTAATAACCTACTTGGACAGTGTAATTCAGTATCTGTGCGTGCTCTCTCATCTTAGGAAAGGGGGTATGCTTTGTAGTATGTCAATAATTCCCATTTAAGTAACAACCAAACTTTGCTTTCTTGGTGAACAAGGTCTGAAGAGGTAACAACACAGGATGACACTGCTACAAGCCATGTCACCACAGTCATAAATGCAGTTCTAAAGCTTTATATACGCACCTTACCATCTGCATCTTTCACAGCTCTTGCTGATGTGTAAGACAGAGGGTTCAGATTTTTTCCCACAGGTGTTTCTGAACTTACATGCAGTGGGAGAACAAAGCGGCGAGGAAAAGCTCGGGGTATTGAGTTATAAACCTATCACAGAGACAAAGTTAAGGGAATGGAAGAGGAAAAAAAAATTGGATGACAATCTTTAACTTTCAGACCTTTCTCCTACTTCTCATTCTTCTTCTATTACATGTTTTACCAGTTTCTTTTAAGAGCTCCCCTTGTCCCAGAACTTTGTAACAAAACACAAAAGGCTGTCAGTAAATGGGTCAGCATTGCTTGCACAGTAATAATTGTTGAGTTCAGTCCAGAAATCACCCTGTAGTACCCCCAAACCAATATTCAGTGAGGACAGACAGACTTAATGAGATTTTTTTAATGGCCTGTCCTCGTATACTCCACTGGCTGTCTGGCCTAGGCCTCTCGTGTCCAACAGAGAGCACAAGCTAATAGGGAGATTACATAAACCAGGACCTCAGCAGCAGCAGCACACAAGCAGAGAGGTATCCCTGCAAGACCCCATGGCTATTGAGTAGCAGTCCCACTTTGGCAGTCTGAGGCCGAGCCAAGCATATTACTTTAAATGATCCCATCAGCACTGAAGCTGTATTGAAGCCCAGTTTAGAAGAAACTTTCATGGTTCCAATGATTAAACTGTCTAACTAAAATAGGTGTCAGGGACTCTGTTCTGGTGTTTTTGGTTGCTTCAATTGGTGACTCACTAGTTAACCACAAAGCTCTTTTGAACTTGTATGTTCATTTTGGAAACCATATTTAAAACTTTTGTGTTTTATGTAGCCACAGTAGAATGCTTGAGGAACTCGGCCAGATAAAACGTTTAGTCACTAAACAAAATGACTAAGCACGAATGGGAGAAAATAGACAAATCAGGTTCAGACATGCCTTAGCTTTCCGATGCAGAGAAAATCTGAAATGACTTGTGCTCACATCTGGTGTCAGATTAGTAACTTGTCTGATGGGGAGCCCTATCAGACCCTTGACACAAACAGATATCTTACCTGATCCAGGCCTTCCCCAGTCCTCCGCAGATTCTGGAGTTTATAAGTGGCCAGTGCTCTCCCACTATCCTGACAGCACAGGTCAAGGACTACACAGCCATGATCTTCAAAGGCATTGATTTGATGGAAGGTAACAAAGGGCTTAGTATACCACTGTCCTGGCAAAACCTACAGTAAGAAAAGAGAACCTCTGACTTGCCCTTTCAAAAGATCCAATCTCATCTCAACAGATTTCTCACCCATATTTCATTTTCCCCATCACTTCTTTGCATTTTTCCTTCTCTCAGAGTCCTTTAAAAAAGGCAACTTTAAGACAGTACATCTCATAAAGACAAGCCAAGATATTCACAAGCACAAAATAGACCCCACTGAATCACGACTTGGTCCCTAGAGCATCATTCTTACCCTTTTATTGACAGTAGCCTTTGGGAACTGCATGTCAGTTCCCTGTGCTGCAATCCCAGGAGCCTCAAACTACTTAATGCTATCTGTGCTTCCAGGCTTGACAAGAAGATTAAACAACTGCCCAGAAAAATGCATGAAGCCATCCCATTTGCAATAAGCTTGCACGCATCTTCATAAAAGTTATATTGCAGTAGCTCCTGGATTGATTCATATAGCCAGCTGCGGCTGTCATCCAGCACTCTTCTCCTGGGATCTAAAATCCCAGCTACAGTTGCACAGCCACTGGAAAGACCAAGATCCACCTACCTCCCCTGTGTGTTTATTCACCACATGGAAGTAGGTGTTGTACTGAGGCTCCCAGCTTATCCCTTCAGAAATGGCCTTCCCGCGAAGCTTGGAAGTGATAATCTGCAGGAGATTCAGCTTAATCGGTTGCTCAACAAAGATGATGTAGTTTTTGCTCATTCCTGAAAAGGCAGGGAAGGAGGTATTGGAGTATTAGACAAAAACAACAATACAAAAAAAACTGGGGGCAGAGAGTAGTAAACAGCCCTTTCTGCCTCCACGTAGGCTAACTCCAAAAAGTATGAGAAAGAAAATATTCCTACCAAAGCTGTGATAATAGGACGGTTTCATCTTATCCATTGGAGTAATGGAGCACAGCACTTTTGCTCCCTGTAACAAGTCACTGCAGTTTGACTTTTGTGGAGGGATCTGAATGATATTATAGCTCGACCCTGGAAAGAAGAAAGTACGTTCATTGCTACCGAGTTGCAAGACTACCAACATTCATGAAACTAAAGTCAATTCTGTTTCTTTCTCTTTGTCTAGCAGACTAGGCAGCAGTCATGACTGTACAGAGCAGAAAACAAGCTGGCTGGCTCAAGTCATTATAAAATCCACAGAGAATGACACAGACACACACACACACAATGCAGTGCATTCACTATAGTGTATAGTTCAAGTATCTTATAAAAGGCCTAGGAAAAAAAAACAAATTACCAAATTTGTGGCTTGTGTATCAAAGAAAAGGAGAACTCGGAGTCTAGCAAAGACTGATACTCTCCTACTAACCCTGACCATATGGGCAGGGAGGAATGGCATGTTTGAATAATAGTTCATCATTTAGTCTCTCCAACTGAAAAGGACATGTACTGTAAAGGAAAATAACACTAAAGCCAAAAGGAAATGAAAACAGCAAGAACCGAAAAAAAAATCAGAAGTGGGGAACTATTCAGTGAACTAGAACAGCCTGAGGAACAAAGGGGAATGACTGTTTTCATAGGCCTTAGGGACTCAGAAGAGAGGCTTTTCATCATGACTTGCGCATCATCTAGACCTAGAGAATTTCATTATCCCTTGAAATTCTGAATATTGAAATTCCTTCAAGAACTGCCACTTGAAGCAGCATGAAGTAGCCTGTCCAGTCTGCCCACAGGCTAGGCCCAGCCATGCCCAGTCTTACCATGTTTCCCATAGGAATTGCCCATGTTGTATGCTGTTCCATCAGACTCATAATGAGGATGGGCAGTGGCCCCATTCACTGCAACAAATTTGCTCCAGTCCACCTGCAAATCACCAAAAGATAGGATGGGAACACAGATTTAAAGGTCAGTGGTACTAGCAATTTCTTCCTGTACGCACTTACTTCTCACATACAGGCAGCTGCAGGCAAGTCCAGGCAAGTAGCAAGTGCATTGGAAGAATGCCAGCTTTACTCAAACCGAGTACATGTCTCTCTCCTTGCCTGCTATTAACAGACCATGACTGCATCTTCATTTGAGAGCTGCCTTATTGCTCATAGATTTTTCAGGTACTCAAGCAAAATTTACAAATTTTTCTGGAAAAAAATGCTCCCTCCTCACCTCACAAGTTACTGAGACCCTCTTAGCAACAGCAGGGAATCATCTCCTGTCCCATAACCCCCCGTAATGCCACTCATCCTCACCTTCTCCTTTGTTTCAAGTGTTTCTGGGTCAACTTTGCGCATGAAAATATTCTCATTGCTGACATAGTAGTCTCCTTGATACATAACGTAATTCACACAGGCATTGTCGCTTGGCTCTGAAACAAAACACAAGAGTTGCACACAGCTTTATTTAAGCTCGGGTCACATTACAACAAGTTAGACATGTTTAAACAAATAAACCCATTTGCAATGACACTAATCCCTCTGTGCTCGATTAGAAATATCTCACTAATCTACAAAGACACTCAGGAAACTGTCTGCACAGGTGAGTCAGAGATAAAAGCAAAAGGACTTGTTCTTGCTGCACATCTTTCTCAGCTCAGTGGTAGATACCAAGAAATTATTAGTTTTTTTGTTTGGTTGGGTTTTTTTTGGGTACTAAAGAACATATTTTAACACCTGGAACTACCTGGAACTTTGAATTAAAGGAGACAACTGCTGAATACAGTTAAAGTATCTTTCACCAAACGGCCAGACAATGCTGCCAGTACTCAACAGTAAAAGCAAAAGAGCAAGGGCTCTGAGGCAGTTGATGAGGCAGGTCACTGATAACAACATGACCCTGTGATAGGGCAAAATAATCTAAAGATCATACAAGCACTGATGAAGCAGGACAAAAGTGCAAAGCTGCAACCTGCAAGTTGTCTCAAATTTCTTCAGTGATGGGAGGCTTTTCTACCCCAGAGAGGTGATCTCTTTGTAGCTGGTTGCACTCAATCATTGAAGCATGTGGAGGCCAGATTCAGCTGCTGTTGTGCTCTTTGTTTCCTCCGGATTGCTTCAGCCACAGCATTGCCTGGGTGCCAAACTCCAGCAGTACAAAAAGCAGTCTAGTTTTAAGTAGTTCAGTGGCTGTTTAATGGGAATGCTAAGGCTTGGTCAAAGTTGCTGGTTAGCTCAAAAGCCAAGATCCACCAGTCAGCCACACAACTCATCCTATGGATGAGATTTTAGTATTGCTTCTTACCAGATCTGGAAAACTTCTGCAGAGCTCAAATTGGGGCCAAACAATAACTGAGTTGTTCACTCCTATATATTTGGCAAAGACATACTTGGGCCTATCTTTTAGGTGTGCTCTGATTGTAATGCAAGGTACTTCATCTCAAATTAAGTCCATTTCCTATCTAATGTACACCCTGTATTTAATAATGCTTTCATTCCTGTGCAATATTCTGTCACCTTTCTCATACCATATCCTGCATCTTAGTACAGGAAGGATTAGCCCACTTAACCTACAAGCTTAGAAAGGCAAGGTGTTTTAAGGGCAGGACTGTGTCTCAGGAAGAATAACAGACTGTAATGCTCATTATCAGGACTGTACAGGGTGTTCCCTGAAGAAAGATTTCTGTTGGCAGTTTATAACTCACTGTGGAATCAAGTGAACCCAATGTGTCTGCAAACCAGATATTTGCATCGGGGTTTTCAGCAGGGCAAGTGTCAAGTGGATTTGGACATCAAGATCTCCTAAACTGTTTCTGGCACTGACAGGACCACTGACCTGTCTGCAAATCAATCCCATACACAAAGATTTTTCTTTTCCAAGGCAAAAATTAAGTCTGATTTAGGATGAAGACATTAACTGCTACTAACACCTCTCCCACTGACTTTGATACCAACTCGGTAATTTTTTTTACCAGTGTTGTTCCTCCAAAGGAAGATCTTCTAGGCAAAATCATGGGCTCAGAGTCAGCCTACAAGACTCCCCCACAGCTCCCCTCAGACCTAGCCACAAGTTCCCCAAGAAAATTTCAAAATATTACTTATTGCTTAGAAACCCTCTTACGTGGCATCTCAAAGCGTGACATGAAGCGCCCAAAGATACTCTTGCACGGGTCTGGCATTGCCAGCGTCCCAAATTCCGAGGCCACAATGCGGTTGTTCTGACTGTTCATCAGGTACGAGCTGCTCTGCAGGAACTTGCTCCTGTACGTCACTGTGCCATTCTTTAACTGGAACTGATGCAGCAGAGCCATGCCATCAAACCAGTGATTGAATCTTCAAGCACAGAAAAATAGAAGAACAAGAGCTGGGTATGACATTCTGTCCTGCCACATGTTCTGTCCTCCCTTGGGGTTTGTTGTTGTTGTTTGCCACAAACTAACTCACAGGTCCCCTGAGCACTAACATACAGAGCCTTGTAATGTGCCTAAGAAGGCATGTAAATCAAATGAAAGGAGCTAAATATCTCTGTATTTGCAAGCCTGGGGCCTGAGGTTAATCATCGACTTTCACTAAGAAAAAATTTTAAAGTGTATTACTTTTAAAGTTAAGGACTTGTGGGAATGCTAGGCATGAATTTTGGAGGACAGTCATCTGCACTAAGCTAATCATTCCACAGGTTTCATCACTAGGAATAGAAATTGTGCTTTACTGCATCAAAAGAAGAGAAGTTACTACTGAAAGCCCAATTGCATAGACAAAACTATTAGTTCTCTGCTATTTTTCTCCCCCAAAGTGGGAAAAAACCCTAAGACTTGAAGAAAAATCTTAAGTTCTAACCATGGAAATATGTTAAAATGATGACCTTTAGCCAGTTGTTGCCCTCAGCTTTGTGGAAAGATCTAGGTTTGTCAGTTTGGCAGATCTCGAGCCAGGGGCAGTGGCTGTCTTCTTGAAATATTAAAGCAAATCTATCTTTTTTTTAAAAAAAAATGTGCAATTAATGTTGATTTAATATGGTTGCTTTAACATCTTTGATTTCTCAGCCCAGTTTGCAAATGGACTTCCATTAGAGGTATAGGACTAGAAATCTCTATGCTCTGACCCCTTACTACATGATTTTGACAATGTTGCAGTCTCTCCCTGACTAAGACTCCAGACTTCACAGCTAAGCACGTTCCTGTTCTCATAACACCAACTGAAAGTTTCTACATGAGGAAGCAGCAGTTCTTGAAAGAAGGATAACATAAGCATTTCCTCCTCACCTGACTTAAAAGAACCCACAAGATGCTCTAAAGAGCTGTGAGCCTTTTTTTTTTTTTTTTCTTTTTTTTGGGGGGAGGGAGGGAGGGGAGCGGTAAAGGGATGCGGATTTCCTTTAGATTTAACCAGTGCTCAGACCAGAATCACTTCATAGACCCACCAAATTCGCACTTACTTCTCCTCACCAAACTCAAATTTTCCAGGCCCATTCCTCAGAAGATTGCCATTAATCCATTTGGGAATACATCCTTTGATTTTTGTTGGGATGGGCTGAGGAGTCTCTTCTACTGTCTGCATTAAGGGCGAGATGCATTGCAAGCCTCTGTGGCTGTGGAAGGCGATTTGCCCCTTTGCTGGTCTTGATGGGGAAGTCTTGAGATCTGCAAAGAAAGCAGCAAAGGCCCCTTCACTGGAAGCATTTGCACTGGAATAAACAGAATTGCTACAGCTCAAGCCTGGATGCCCAACACTGGCATTCAGCAGGCAGTCAAGCAACACTGGACCTATATTAACACTAGACTTCGCTCCCATAATACCCCTCTTGTCAACAGGGAGCTGAAAATCCCGTGGATTTAATGCTACTGCAGCTAATCCATTAGAGACACCTGTTCTGCAGTCTGAGGGAGATAATAAGAGGTATGATGATAGTAAAGGAATGAACTTCTCTTTTAACTAAAGGAAGCCTGCAGTTAGAATGTATTGAAATAAGCAAGTAACAGAAGATGCGAATGTTTGCTATAAGAACCTGGAAAGTTACAGAATAATCTGTTGCAAACAGGAATGATGCATAGTAATGGTGAGGAGGAGTCCTAAAATAATCTCCCAGCAACTCCTGAAAACTGGTTCCCCTAAGGAAGCAGACAGAAAAGCTAGCCTGTGTTTCCCAGAGCAAAGCCAGAAGCAGGAGGATTCAGTTAAGCACGTTGTATAACAGTGCAGGTTGCCTCTATACCACAACAGTGCTAAAAGTGAGACAGAGTTGAGCATCCCTCAGACAAAAATCTCTAAATTCACCTTGGTATCACAGTTACGGGTATGTCAGAGACAGAAGAAGGTAAATATGTTGGGACATTTCTCAATTCTTATAATCGAATTAAGAGTTTCCAGATTCAAAGCAGAGAGCAGAGGAAAAAAAAGTAACATAACACAAGATGTGATGCTTACACAAAATATGCTGTTGATGTTCTTACCTCTGATGCAATTGAGTTTTTCCTTAGATATTTCTATTGCCCAGTCATTCATGTTTAATCTTTAAAGTTATCCTCATCAGTGATTCTGCCTTAGACCCAGATGAATTTGGGTTTGCAGAATAAGAAAACTGTTTCATGAAGCCCTTGATTACCGAGGCTTAGGCAGCAAGTAAAACTTACAGAGTAATGGGCAGATGGTGCAACACTGAGTAATTGGAATACAGAAGACCAGGTCCTGTCCATTGCTTTGAGACCACAGAGCACAGCAATGGGAGATATGGTCCCTTTCAGCTCTACATCATCAAAATGGGTGTAAGAATTGCTGCTTATGGCTTCTGGCCTTTGCTGTGCCAGTTTAAATCAATTTCACAAGAAGCAATATTTAGCAATGTTAGACACCTGTGCCTATGATTTCACCTGAGCAGGGTTTAACAAGGGTTTTCCGGAGCAGTGATGAAAAACCTGTGTTGAAAAAAAAATTTTGCTATAAGGTCCTAGTTTTGTTTAGGAGCAGAGGTAGAAAAAGGAAAAAACAGGAGAGAGGGAGGGTGCAAGGGAGGAAGAGAGGGAAAATCCTCTGCTGAGCGAAACAAGCAGGTTCCCTGTCCACACTGCAAAGAATTTTTCAGGAAAGGATTGGGAGTGTCGCTAAGAAGAACATCCTAGACGTGTTCCAGTACCGCTAGGTCCAGGCCAGCTGTAACTGCATGGAGAGCTCTGGCTAGTTTGCAGCACCCAAAATGCAGTAAAGCAGAAGCGCACAGACTATTGAAAGGTGCACGGGACAGTTCGCAGATTGACCTCACACTTTAAGGGCAGAGGAGAACACATGTAGCACATTTACCTAGCAAATATAGGCTAGAGAATCAAGGAAGCACAAAGTGAAGGGAACAAGCACACTCTTGGTTATGGGCTCCAGTCACCTGGCTTGCAAAGCCTTCTCAACAAAAGGATCATTTTCAGCACCAGGTTCAGCTGCAAAGGTCGGCTTACCTGCAGGGGCTGTCATCTTCCTTCCAATGCTAGCGCTCCTCAGCTACCAAGGCTCCATGGCACAGTTCAGAGGAGTTCCTCAGCTCCGTTACCGCATCCTTATCACAAGACTGTTCAGCTCTAAACTAAACTGGAGCTGACTAAGATGCAGCAGTAATTAAAAGAGCTGGGACTATAGAAACCTATTCCTAAACTTAGCATAGACAAGACCAGACCCTAAAGAAATCCCAAATTAATATTGAGCACCCCTCCAGGGATGTAGGAGTTGCTTCGGTCTACACCAGTCACTTTCACCACAGCAGACACTTCCACTAGCCTACCTTCTTTAATCCAGGTGATTAAGTGAAACTGCTGTACAATTTGTCTATGAGCCTCTAAAACCACATATGCAAGTCTACAAAGAAAATTTTTTATTCCAGAACAAGAGAGTACTTTCGAAATAATTATGTTGGCTTACAGTATTTCTCTTAGCTTGCTTCTTTAAATCAGCCAAAGACAGATGGAGTTCTGGGCAGACAGAAGAGTACATTGCAAGATCCCTGTATTGTAGTTCTCCAGCTTGCCAATCCTCAAATCCTTCTTAGATCTCTAGTTAGCTAGATAAAGAATTCAGGCTGCAGGGCTAAAGCAATTAACCTGCAACTACCAACATCCTTTCCCTCTTAAAATTCAATTAAGTTCTAATTAAATCCCATATGAAGCACTCAATCTTATCCTTATGTTATTGTCCCATAATAGTTCCTTAGACATAAATAAACAGGCTTTTCATATCAACTGATACCTGGCAGGCTTACTGACTGTCACCAGTGTTTGGAGATATGCTGCCTTGATAGTCTGTGATAAAACTTGTAAAGGTATAAAATATGCAGAGAAACACAAGAGATAATTTTTTGCCTTCAAGTGGAAATAAGGATGGCATGACCAAGACGGCATTACAGGAAAAAAAAAAAAAAGAGAGAAGGAGAGAAGGAAAAAAAACCCCATACACAGCACACTTTGCTAAGAACAGCATAAGTACAAATGAGAATTTAGAGAAATGCTTCGTAAAAGAGCCAAACTGAGAACTGGAAAAGACCTCTTGAGTCATCTACTAGCAGCTTCCTGTCCCAGAAAGCCATACTTGTGAGCACAATGTTAAAACTTGCTGTGTTTCCTGGAACTTCTCCCTTCTTTGGGTGGCTTTCGGAGTGCATTGCTCAAATGAATGGAAAAAAATCCTTCTAACTTGCACAAGGAATTTGTTCACAAAAGAGCTGATTGTCTTGTTCTTGTGTCAGCACTGATTTTTGGCTTGAATAGTTCTCCCTCACTTGTGTTTACTCCATGCTGTATTTATTGCCAGCAATTATATCTCTTTCTAAGCGAGACAAGCCAAGCTTTTAGTCTTCTTTCAGCTACGATAGGCTTTCCGTTCCCCCAATAATCTTAATAATCTTTCTTGAAGTCTGATTTAATTAGAATTCACCGCTCTTGAACTTGTATAGCCACAACCATTCAAAAGGTTTCAAGGTGTTTCTGAGAAAGAAGCAGGCTACGTTCAACAAGAATACATCTGTTAGTGTCTTGTTGTTATATCATGCCAGAAAAAGGAACAAGTCACACCAGCACGCCAATATAATATGATATCTTTCCTGCTGATAAGTACTCACAGGCTGAACATCCTGACAATAAAATATTGAAAATATAGTCAACTCATGATAGCCAGACCAGCCGTAAGTTTTTAGAACTATGACCAGTGTTATACTGATGTACATATATACGACTGGTATATATATAGTATATACACTGCTATATATATATTCCAGTCATATATAGTATATATACATGTGCGTGTATATATATGTGTGTGTGTGTGTGTGTGTGTATATACATGCAGAGCTCACTCTTGCCTGTCAGCTGAGGAAAAACTTGTATTTGTTCCAAAAACACAAAATGCTGCAGCCTACATGCTAGACAATAGAGTGCAAAATTAATACAAAGGAGTAACCAACTTGCGAGTCACTTGTGAGTCAATTGCTGCATGCATTTCATCTCCATGAGGGAAAAAAAAAACCAAAAAAAAACCTAAAACTCCATCAGGTCCACACTCCAAATTTACTTATAGCTTAGTACTTAAAACTGTTATAATTATCTGTGTCTACTCAGAAAATACACAACTGTAAAATAAACACTGCCACTTTTGAAGGCATCTTTGTGCGCTAACAAAGGCATATGCATCATCCTAAGATCAGAAGTCAGTCCTAAAACTCTAAATTCTCATAATGTCTAGTTACCCAGGAAGACACCAAAAGAGTAGAGTTCTTTTAAATGTTGAGCTAAATTCTAGTACTGGACTGCTAATGCCAAGACACAAGTTTTTCTGTTTAAGAGGCAGACCTGTAGCGGCTCTGGCTGCACTCTAAAGAATTCATGCAAGCAGCCACCTGCAGTCTCAGTGGGGCTTATTATATTCACCTGAGCGTAATGCCTTAAAATCAGCACAAGTTTACAATATATCTTGAAGACCTGGCATGTACTGAGATCTCATCTCTGGACTACAATTTCCATTTTACCTAAAATGCTGCAAAATAATTTTAAGGTCTCAACTTCCTTTGGTTTATCAGAGCAGAAGCAATACCAAATGTAGCGCTGTAGTTTCTCCCCTAATCTTTTCTCAAAATGGAAAGCTATTTCTACAGACTTACTGCAATCTGACATCTGTTTGAACAGAGTTTAATTCTCTGCTCATGCACAGCTTCCAAGAGCCACATGCCACAATTTCTCTGCCTCTCACTGTAGAGATATAATTACTTAGCAGCAGTAATTACTTATATCCAGAAAGAGAGCAACAGATAAGGATCTTTGGAAAGCTTTCTGTTCAAAAGAACTGCTGCACGTGCTTTGGGTACAGTAGCAATGAGTTAGACACCAAATTGCACTGCAGTAAGAATGGCTGTGACAAAAACAGCTGAAGACCATTTGGGAAAGGCCCAAAAGCTATTTGCTAGCCATGGAATTCATTCGATCAAGCAAACCCACATTGATTTTAGCCCACACATTCAAATTCGAGGCACACCACCTACATTTGTCTCCATTTGCAACTGCAGAGTTCAAGCATTTGACTCAAAAGGACATGCAGGACCAGATTTAATGGCAGACATGATAAACAAAAGTGCTCCCAGCAGGGACTCTTCAAGCAGGGAGTGAAGCAAGAGGTCTGGCTTCCCCGATGATTCACAAATGCAAGTGAGCCATTCAGCTGAGCTGGGAACCTTCTAGTGCAAGCTACGGGCCACTTCCCAGTCCCTGTAAATCACAGGCCAGAAGAACAGGGCATCAAACCCCATTGCCCTCCCTGTCAGGAAGGGCTGAGCAGTAGCGGGTTTGGTAGTGTTTTTCTGTCCCGCTGACTTAGCTTGCTCCCCCAGCCGTCCCAGGGCTGGAGCCTTCAAGCTCACCTGCGTGTCCCACACCGGCTTCTGAACAGAAGCTGCTGCACCTGCCCTGCGTCCGCAGCGAAGACGCCATGCTCAGCTCCTTAGTCCTTCTAGCCTGCTTGTTTCCCCTTGCAAGTGATCCGCGTCCTTGCTAATGGGCAGAGGAACAGAAAAGAACATGGAAGGAAAGGGAGAACACGAGGAGAAGGAATGGAGAAGAGGAAAGAGAGGCATGTCAAAGGGAGATGGGGTCTGCGGCTTTTCTCTCTTATAACAAGTGAGCTGTACATTTTGGATATTGATTGATTCCCCAAATACACCTCTAGAAGTTGATCTGCACTTGGGTATTTTTGATGACATGAAAAAAGTGTATATTAAACACTTTTAAACTTTACATTAAAGCGTAAAGTTCATTACACTGTAATGAATTTTAATGAATTCATTAAATTATGAATTACACAATCAAATCCAGTGTTCAAAGACCCTGTGAAGGACTGGGAAGCTATCAAAATTCAGTCAAGGTCACAGAAAAGACAGTAGATAGAGCAGATATTTTTATTCAGACTTCTGTTTTCATTATCACTGCTCTCATTATTCAACTGGCCAAACAAATAATAGGCTGTGTGGGGGGTGTCTTTTATTTGCGGTTCATTACTCACACCAATCAACCAATATTTCCAGCAACACCACACTAAACATCAGAGAAGATCTGCATTTTCCATCACAATAGAAAGAACAAGGCAGGGAATTTTTAGACTCTTCATATCTACAAATCAGAAACCCAGCTCTTCAAATTCCTTTGCCTTTCATCTTCTGAGGCAATCAAAGTATAACAACAGAGGCAGAATGCCAGAGAATTTAGTGGAGAATCCCATCTTAAGCAGGAGTAGGTTTTGCAGTCTTCTAACGGAACAGAATGTCACATACCTCCACAAATAAGGCATATTTCCCCCAGCAACGAAGTATTTTATCACACCCTGAAATACTAATAGGTTATTCGACATAACATTCCAAAAGCTAGACATAGTATTTGTCCTTTAATTTGTATTAAATCGTCTGTCTCTAATCTGTCTCGCGTCTCACAGCACTAGCTGGTGGTTTGGCTACTCTGCTATGCCTCACACCAACTTAGGAACAAATTTGGTGAAAAAAGCAACTTTCTGCGCTGTTCTGAAGTTTCTGTCTGTAGCTATGCACTGATGGCTCGAGAAAGCAGGTTCAAGAACTCCTCAGGTCCTTGGATGCTGCCAAAGGCATCCTTTGGTACCAGGGGCTGAGGGGAGAAACTGAAAGAGATTTGGGTGAATTAAGTCCCAATCTTTATCGCTTCCCCAGTTTGTGAGAGGTCTCCAGCGCACTGGGAAGAAAAAGCGGCAGATCCAATTGTGCAATAATGGAACAAATTGCTGAGCCGTGCAAGGATGAAATCCCCTGCGGTAGTTTCCCATTTTCAGATCATTCAGATAAAAGCTGCAGTGATGTTGCTGCTCCAGACAACCCTGCCCCTCTTACTGCCCCCGTGCATGTCTCCCAACAGGCTCCAAACAGAGAAAACCTGCTGCCTACTGATTTTCCAGCACAAAATCATCTGTATCTGCTCATAATGTGAGTGAACCTGTGCAGTGCACTCCTCTCTCCTGTTTACTTCTCTAATAAGCAACAGAATTTCTGACTTCAAACAAGCACTTTGGTTTAATTCCTATTCTGTGATTATTAGAAATAAAATTGCTCCACCGACCTGTGCCAGCAGCAGTTCTGAAAAGCAGGGAAGCAGAAAAACCCTTTCCAGGATGATCCAATAGAAGGATTTCTTTGCTTATTCATTTTACCTGGAATTAATTGCATCAAGGAGCAGAGGAAATGCCACAAATTAGCAAGCAGGAGCCAGAGAGCAGACGGAAGGGCTTTGGAGAACATGTTCCGCCGCGAAGAAGGCATCGGATCCGAGATGGCCTGGCAAAGGTAGCGCTGCCAGGACAGCCGTGTGCGGCGGCGGGCGCGCACAGATGGGCTGTCGGCGAAGGCCGACTGACGGCCTCGTTTCAGAATAAAAGCCGGGCAGGCGGTGCGAGCGCGGCAGGGCGCAGCAGCTCGCAGGGCGCAGCAGCTCGCAGGGCGCAGGCTGCCACGGCCCCGCGCGGCCCGGCCTGGCAGGCGGTTGGCGCTATCAGAGGCCCTGGCACGAACCGCTGCGGGGCCGAGAGCGGCGCCGGGGCCCAGGGCAGCAGCAGCACCAGCCACCAGCGCCCAGGTGCTCCCGCGCGGCCGCGTAGGCCTTTCCCTAGGAGTCACGCACAGGCGTCACGGCGTGCACAACATCAGATCCGTTGTGATGTTCACAGTCCTTTCCCCCACTCACAGGAGCCCAGTATTTCTACACAAACATAATCAGATCTTGATAGCAGAGGAAGACTTGGCATTTCTTAAGCATTTCCACCTCCAAAGGGGTTTTTCTTTTTAAACGTTAACCCAGACATTGTTCTAAGTTTTCATGCTTTGGGACTGCGCATCTGAAGCCACAAGTCAGTTAAAGTGTACACTGCTAAACGTGTGTTTCACCACTGCCACGCATCATGCCGTGCCCATGTTTTGGATTTTTTTTTTCCTGAATTTTAGCTTGTTCTCAGATCAGCCCTTCAGTTTACTGAGGCTTCCTTGAATAGATAACGAGGCAATTCAAAGACAAAACCAAAAGGTTCTAAGATCAGCAAGACTGAACTCTGCCGTGTTCTCGAATGAGTTTCATCGGGCTCAAACACTTACATCACCTGAATATTCCAGCTGTTCTTTTCATACTATGACCCACATTTTTACATACTTGCGGAGGGGCAGTTTTCTTTTAAATAAGCAGTCCCTGTTAACCTTGTTGAGGGGGAGGACATCGCCCTGAGCATCTCATCCTTCTCTGCATCATCTGTTATTCTGCATATTTCAGTTTTGCACAATGCATGGAAAGCGAGAGGAAGTTTGTCATCATTTGCATTTTCAGAACTGCAGAACTGCAGAGGCACTCACAACAAGCTCAATAATACAAGAGTCTCGCTGCCGAAAATCCCCTAGACCACAGGAACGGCACAGCTTTGTCTTGGAGATGGTTTTGCTGTTTTTTGAAGTCCATTTACACTCTCTTACTGATCTTAGTTTCCTGTTAATTTACTAAGGCACTGCAGCTTAAACAACAAGAGGGAGAAGCTTAAAGGGGACGTAGTTACCAGCTGAGCTTTACTGATCAGATTTGGCAGCTTTAAAGCCACTTAATTTTCAGTTCAAACCTCCCTCATTAAAACTGGAAAGGGGATAGTGATGGGATAAGTGGCACCATGGATAGCTCATCCTTATGACAGAATGAAAGAGCTAGTAGGCTCCTTTTAGATGACGGGAGTAAACAACGTGGTCTTGTTTCTCTCAATAAATACTGCAATACACAAGAGATGTGAGCAAGGCACAAACATCCTTATTGATGCAGATAAATGGGAAAACAGACAAACCCTATTTGAAATGGTCCAGAAGAAAACCAGCGTGTAATAAGTGTCCCCATCTCTGTCTACGTATATCATGAGGAAGTTCACATGTAAAGAAAGATTCCAATTGCAAAGGAAATCATGGTAGAATAGCAGGAGTAATCTTTTTAAAGAGCTACAGCTTGCCTTTAAAGGCACTTAAATACCAGCCAAGGCAGATCCTCATTCCTCTAAGAATTATTATTCTATTAAATTTTATTAGAGCTGATGGTTTTTTTTCCACAAGGCAAACTAGTGCACTAGTAACAGGGGCCTGTGCTCTGTCAGTCCGTGAATGGAAGAAATGTGGGTTGTGTGACCCAGTGGTAGTCAGAATTCTAAGTTCTGCTTTTGAGCGATGCTTAATCCTACAGCCAGTGTTTTGCAGCTGGGATGTATTAGTCACATAAATCTAGATGATCTAAATCTAGATGATCTAAATCTAGATGATCTGAAGAGTTGCATAATTTTGCTAAGCATGAGCAGATGTAGTGAGGCAAATCCCTTTAGAGTTCGGGAAAACAGGTGGATGCCCAAGAGTAATGAAAGTCCGGTTGGTTTTTATTTCAGTGCTTACAGAAACAGCTACAGGTAGCTGCCTGGATTTGCAAATCTGCATATGGCCACTTTAACTTCTGTTTTTGATGATCACTATAAATGACCATAGCATATTATTCTCGAAACAGTGCAAATTCTAGACAATGTATCTTCCACAATCTTTTCTTATTCGCATGCTTGAATGGCATCTCCAAGACTGGTCTCCCAAACAGATCTACTTGCTAGGAACAAGTGAAATCTGTAAAATATGATTTAGACTGCTGACCAGATATTTAAAAGTCCTTAAATGCTAAAGATGCAGATAGGCATCTTATAGGATTTTCAAAACTTCCTAAGCATCTAAGGCGCTTACATGCTTAAAGAACTTTGAAAATCCTGCTAAGTACAAGTCTGCATCTTTAGATATCTAAATACCCTAGAAAATCTCGCCCTAGATGTCAAGTTTTTCTAATGATTTGTTTTAAATAGCACCACTTTGATGAGTGTTACATTCAGACTTTTATCTGCTAGCCAGGAAAGGTAGGACAGAGTAAATCTGAAAAGATGTAAAGAGAAAATTAATTCCCAATACTCAGAGACATAAATGTTGTTTATGCTACAGGCAGAGCTGCCCAGCACTTTATTACAGTAGCCTGACAATTTGTACAAATAAAGCTTTCTGTACGGTATGTTTCATCTTCTGAACCCAGTCAAGTGACAAGAAAGAAAATTTGCTCCAAGAACTCCGTAACATCATTTAACAAACTGTGTACTGAGCAAACAATACTGGTATATAAAAATGACGTAGCAAAACAGCAGAGTAATATTCTAACTAGCGTTAACCTAGTCATTTCTGGACATTACCAGCAAAATTGTTAATACGTGCTTTTACGGTTCTATGGAAACTGCCTTCATGTTATTAGAAAAACTACACATGTATGAAATTTTATTTTCAAATTAAGACTTTACATCTCTTTGCACATTTCCCAAAATAATATTCGTGATAGAACTCTCCTATTTCTAAACTCTTCAGTCTGATCTATTCAGGCTATTTATGCTCTGAGACAAAAATGGAAATAAGATTACAAGTGTTTTCTACTAGGATTTTGGCACCAAAATATTTTCCAGAGTAGGAAAACACAGAAAATGGTTAATAGAAAACAATCAGAAGTTTTCCCTTACTTAGCAATTTTTTTATATTTCATGTGTCTATATTTTTATAAAGAGAACATTTGGTTCTGAAAGTAGGAAAAAAAGGTCTTAGTATTCACATTAGAAATACCATGACAGCTTCTGAATTCAGAGGTATTGTACTTCCAAAACCTTGAAGTCAAGCAATGCAAAATTGCTATTACTTTCTTTCTTCTTGCTTCACTATTATCTATGGATGGAAGCATACGTACAGCCTAAGCAGTGAGTCGGAAAATAAGAAAAGATGATTTGAAGTATAAAATCACAGGCAATCGCAGAATTTAAGATGGATATTTAGTACTGTTTGCAACTAGCACTGCCCTGTTTCTTGCATATGATTATTTATTTCAAAAGCAGACTGGTACTTTAGTTGTAGACAGTTTCTTGAAGTGCTAGAAATATTTAAATAAGTTATTTATGAAACATTGTAGCATTTATTGTAGTTTATATCACAGCACATAAAATATATGTACAACAGTTTTGCTGTACAGATTTATATGTACAACAGATTTCCATCCAACAAATGCCATTTAGCTTTGCAGAGTATTTGAGATCATTGTGAATCTCTGCTTCAAACTCTCTCTTTTCTGTAGCAAGTGGTTTTCTATGTTTTTCGCTTCTCTCAAGATTTCATCAAGCTCCTGGACATACGAAGCATCCACCGCTGCTCGCTCACTTAATTGAAAAAATCTGAAGTTAAAATCAGTACCAAAGCCATTAACTTTCTCACTACTTCTTAGATCTGCTTTGATGCTCTACTCTGAAATGTGTTCTCTGTAAAAACACAGTTTACAGACAAGGTAATGCTATAATGCTATGCCGTAACAGGACACAAAGGAGGGTTTTTTTCAAGGTCTATGGGAGTTTTCAGTGCTGGTTTCTTTAAAGAAGAAAGTTGCAACAGCAACTTATGTTTGTGAGAAAAATGCTGTATAAAGAGTACAAAGTTAACTTGCCTTAAAATGTGGGCATATTTTGCTAGCAAGTTCTTAATTTCTTTGTTCATCTCTGTTAACAAGAAAAGAAAAAGGCCATTTTATTTAAGAGTTTGAATGAATCGGTTCACCTCAACATTCAATTATCAATAATGTAAGTGCTACTCAAAGCACATTTGATACATCACCATTTAAAACGTTTTCCAGAGGTTCGTGTTTGTAAAGGGACTGCGAGCTCTCAGGAAATTCCAGATCTGATGTTTCAAGGGAGGGCAACGGTAGATTCTCTGATACTTCACTCTAACGGAGTAACAGAGCACACAGGAAAACACAAGTTTAAAGTCTTAAGCTTAGCACAGGCAGACCTCAATTACGTATTTTTAAAAAGATCTAGAGTGTTTAACGATTCTATGATTCAGAGAAAGTGCAAGTTTTGTTGGCTGCCCAGTGTCAACGTTCTCCATCCTGAGCCAGCACAACAGCGGAGCGGTAGGTGAGTGTGAGGGAAATAACCAATCTGCGCCTTTGGCTCATGAAAACTGGTGCAATTCGGCCCCTTGCTCTCAAGAAGCCCTGCAAGGCTGTGTTGCAGAGCACGCTCAGTTTTCTGCATCTCTAAAGAGAGAAATACGGCAGTCGTCTCCCATGGGAAAAGGCACACGAGCCCGTGCAAGCCGAGCTGCGCCACAGGCACGAGCCCCGTGCGTCCGTCCGCGCTGGGGCCCGCGGCGCAGGGCTGCCCGCCGCCCCGCTCCTGCGCGGGCCGCAGGCCTTCCCTCCCCTCCTCGCCCACGCAGCTCACCTCGGCCTCTTTTTTACGTTTGCTTCTGCTCTCGTCGGGTTTTTGTGTGTTGCTTGTCATTGTTACCTGATAAAAAGCACAACGCTGTGTTTAATGACTGCCTTTCCTGGGTGACTGGAAGGTAAGGCTAAGGGCGCCGCCGCACAGCGGCTCACGGCGAGGCAGGGAGGGCCCGCGGGGCAGGAGCGGCGCCTGGGCGCCCTGCAGCGCCGGAGGGCGCCCGGGGGCCGCCTCGGGCTGCCGCGGCCCCCTCTGCCGTGCCCGGCG
>JAUBOD010000189.1:417548-429125 GCA_032353885.1 Nothura maculosa
CGAGCGCGGGCAGCGCGCGGGGCGGGGCGGGACGGGACGGGACGGGACGGGGCGGGACGGGACGGTGTAACGGCCCGGGAGGAGCAGGGGCGGCCGCGCGGGGCTCGCTGCAGGCGCGGGGCTCGCTGCAGGCGCGGGCCGCCCTCAGCGCGACCCTCGGCTTTGCCGCGCCTGCGGCTTTTCCCATCCCTGCCGCGGAGAGGGAAGTGACGCCCGTATAAAAGCCGCCGTCGAGGGCGCGAGATCGCATTTGCGACGCTCCCGCGCGGGCGGCTCCTCCTGCTGGGGACAGCGACGGTCGGGAACCGGGTCCAGGAGCGGGACCGGCAGCTGCAGCCGCTCTCGCTCTCGCTCCCGCCGCGGCTCGGACGGTGCGGCCGCTCCCGCCGCCTCGGAGCCCAGGAGCGAGGTAGGAGCCCGCGCTGCCCCCGGGACGTTCTGCGCGAGGCGGCGGGGGCGGCTCCCGCAGCAGCTCTGGCCGGGCAGCAGCTCCGACGTGGGGGCTCCTTCCACTGCTTTGCTGCTTGAAGAGGCAGGGGGGGCATTTTCCCCTTGAAAGGGAAATGGAAAACCTCAGGGAGTTTTTCCCGTTTAAAGAAAAAAAAAATTGGGCAGTGTATGCCTGGAAAAATTCCTGATAGAGATTAGGCAAGAGCAAGGGAACTGTGGTCCTGCAGGGAGTGGCTCGCTTTCTAATGGAATCTAATCCATGTGCCTTGCTCTCCATCTTGGGCTTGGCTTGGGAGCCGCTGCTGCTGCAGAGGCTGCGGGCGCCGCCGCCGGGCGCTGGCTCAGCAGGCTGGCTGCTTGTGCATGGACGGGGATGCAGCCTGGCCGCTCTGCTCCGGCTGTGCCCATCCCACCAGATGTACGAGCCGTGTGGAACCACCTGTGGCAACTGGAATTTGCTCAGAGGGATTTTCTTCCAAGTGCTGGACTAGGGGGAGAATGAACAGTCGCTGTGACTCACCCACCCTAATCCCCATGGTTGATGTGCATGCCTATTTATCTGCTTTGCTCTTCTAAAAACACCAAGTAAAGCAGCCTTTAATTGCTTATTTACCTTGCTCATTTATGTTTCCTATAATGATTCTTTTCCAGGTGGTGAAAAAGAGCCTCAAAATGCCAGTGCGCAAGGCAGTTCTGTCCTTTGGTTACCCTGGTTTGACACAGTTATTAACATTATTCCTGCAGCTACTGCACAGGAAAGAAGGCTTTGGCAGTGGTTAGGAGGCTTGAATGAAGCCCTTCCTATTCCAGAGTACTTCAAGTCGTGATCGTAGTATTTGAACAACCGCTGTACACTTGTGAGAAGTTTGGGCTCCACCTAACACCATTCCTGCTTTTAGAGGCTTTTCTCAGGAAACGTGTAGTTGCTGGCTGCTGTTGCACGTGGGTTCTAAGCTGGCAGAAGGAACTGGCATCACAGTCCAGAAACCTTCCAATTGGATGTGTGTGGGATTTCTTTTCCCTAGCGCAGGTGCCCCAAACTACTTGACTTCAAAAGAAGTTACTCCTATTTAGCAAAGTCACCTAGAGAAGAATCTGTAAGGCTGTAGAGAAGTCTGTAAGAAAGTGCCCTGAGATGTATTATTTTTGCTGTAAGCATAAACAGCCGGGTGCAGTTACGGGGAGCCGGGAGGGCTACAGCAAGCCTCTGACCACCACCCTCCTCCTGTTCTGTGCGTTGCTGGCTCGCAGTCTCTGCGTCAGGGCACAGAGGCGAAAGGCCACTCGTCTGGCTGCAGGAGGCTGAGAGTGCAAGCAAAGCCAAAAGCAGAGAGCAGCCCTGTATCTTGTTATAAATAATAGTGAACGGCAACAGAAAAAGGCTCAACTAGACTAGGCAGACTACGAACCACGTACACAGGTAGCTTCTCAACATGCAGCAACACGGGGCAGCCCTGTCCCGGTGCGGTGCAGCTAGAAGAGAAGAAGCCCAAGAGCTCCCTGGCCTTGCAGGGGAAGAAGTGCTGTTCTTATCACTGAAACCTCTCCGTGTGTTTTGGCAGAGTGAAGATGAGTCGTGAGGATATTATTCCTGTGTGCGCAGTGCAACTTGGAGAAAACTTCTGCCTCTATTTTGCAGGTAATTATGACCTCTTGGGGAAGAGATAAACTGAATTGCGCTTAGATCAGCAAAAGGTCCTATGCGATTCAATCCTGTACTTGGTCTGGCAGATGTATTTTTGTGGCAACGTTTGTTTTCCTCCAATAGGATCTGAGCAATCCTCAAAGCAATGACAACTTTTTTTTCTCTTCCCTCCTTTTCCCTTTCTTCCCTCATTCTTCCTTGGAATGAAGATGATGAGGGTAAGTTGACACTTTGTCACAGTCTGAACTAAGCTGCTCAGCCTTCCTAACCCATAAGTGCTTTGCATGGCTTGGCCAGGAAGGTTTCTGACTGTTTGACCGCTCACCTAATGCTGACGATGCCTTCTTTCCTCCTGCATCATGTGGTCGCTTCCCCCAGCGCAGGGGGCAACCTTGTGGTGCCAGTACAATTGCTGGGCAGGAGAGAGGGGTTTTGGCAACTGGATTTGCATTAACACGTTGAGTAGCCTCTCTTGCTTGTTCTCCAAGTTGCTGGTGTCCCAGAAAATCCTCACATCTTCACCAGGTCGCTAAAAGCTGCTGCGAGGCAGAGGGGTAGGATGCAGTGGGCCCCGCTTTGTTTGAGACTGAGCTTCCAAGCAATTGTATCTTTAATGGCGCAACAAAGCCTGTGGTGATCTGCTAAGAGCAGGGGAAACTATAGCTCAAATATTTAATCTTTTGTGCTTCATATTTCTTCAGGGCTGGAGTGCGATGCCTTGTCTGAGGAACAAATTTTCGAACACCGAGTCTTCCGAAATGTAAATAGGCAGTTGCTTGTGTTTCGACCAGATCTGCAGCTGGCAGCGTTTGAGAATGTGACAGATCAGGAGATGAAGTGTGGTACACCATTTTTCAGTTCCCTCCCGTAACAACGGTGATGTCCTTTTATTCCAGAGGTGCTTTTGTTCTTCGCAAGCTCTGAGCCTAAAGGGCACGACCGACAGGAAAGGCTTAACCCTTGAGCTGCAGCTTGCTCTTACCCCAGCTCAAGCACAGAGCTAAGCTAAAACGGCTGAAACTTCACCTGCTGTGTGCAGAGAAATCCTTTGGCAGCAGGAGCCAAAATTACAAGCTCTTCTTAGAGAGTTCCCTGCACTTCAGACAGTTCAGAGGTCTCCCCAGAGGAAAGGGGCACAAAGATTGCTATGTTACAGGTTTAAACAAGCATAATGCATTTGACACCAAGAGCTAGCAAGCTCTTTTTTCTACACAGCAATAGTTAACATTGTATTTATGTTTCTGTGATTTTTTTTTTGGGGGGGGGGCAACAGCATTTAACTTAGGACTATATTTATAGACCACATTTATTTGCAGATCACAGATGTGATCTGATTTACCAATCCCTATTTACAAATCCACCTCTCACTTTGTGCATGCACACAGAAGGATTTGAACATCCATCCCACTCCGATTGGTAAGTCACCCGTGTTCCTACAAATGCAAGTTTTTAGTTGCTGCGTGTTGGCAGCAGTCACACAGAGTACAAGTCCTGGCTGCTTGGCCAGAACAAGTGGCCTGGCAAGACAGCAGCTGGCTGTGGAACGGTGAGCTACAGAAACGTGGCTTAGGTTGCAGCCGCTCCCCGCTCCTCTGCAGACTCTAATGGACAAACCATTTGTGTTTAGGCAGTGGAATGCACTTCAACATTCACTGTTTCAAAACTACCACGCCTTCAGCAGGGATGCCTGTTGCATTCAGCATTCAGATACAGGACAAGAATTATTACATGTGCTGTGAGGAAGAAGAAGTGGGGAAACCAATAGTTCAATTTAAGGTAAATTTCTCTCATGCGCTTTCCATACCGTTAGTATGGATACCATGCATGTAAAATTAAGCATGCGGCCATGTGGGAGTGGAAATGAAACTTCAGAAGTCCTATGCTGGCAATAACCCCTTCCTCTTTTCTTCCTCAGGAAGGAAAAGTTCCTACAGACATTCCTCAAGAAAGTAACTTCATTTTCTTCAAAAAGACATTTACTTCTTGTTGCAGCCAGGAATTCAAGTTTGAATATGCACTAAAACAAGGCATGTTCCTGGCCTTTGAAAAGGAAGGCTGCTTGAGAAAACTGATTTTAAAGAAAATGCCAAGTGAAGATGAAGTGGATGAAACTATGAAGTTTAACTTAAATCAAAGTTGTAACTAGTGACATACTTTGATCTTCTTGCAACGTATTCCCTAGCTTCAAATAAATAAATAAATAAATCTTGTTCCTGCTTCATCTGAGGCCATTTTCTTTTTATTTTTAACTTGCTCCTGTAAGTCAGTAAAAAAATCTGGACTGTCTGCTGCTCAAACAGCTTTTTGTAGTAGGTTTTGTCAAACAGGGAACTTAGGGGAATCTTTTCACAGAACACCAATCACAAGACTGAGCTTGATTAAAAAAATAAAACAGGGAAAATGCAGGACAAACATTTTGACAAACCCCAGTCTAGGGGAAAAATGGCTCCAAATCACACACACACACACACACATACACACACACAGACACACACAGACAGTTTCTGTAAATTCTTTATTGGATGGATTAAGAAAAAATATTCCCTTTTCTACATCAACTCTCAGGGCCCAAAGAGCTACATACAGGGAGTGCCTTACATACAGTTCAGCTGTTGTGCTATAGGAACAGCAGTCCAACTTTTCCTCAAGTCAAATTTGCTTTACATAACAAGAAAGCAGAACAGTGTTATTTTAAAAACGAAAGGGAAAAGAAAGATCAAGATGATGTTAAACCGGCAAGTTACCATCAACTATTTAAGTCTGTTATTAACTGCTTCCTCTCCATTTAAACTAGAACTGTTCTTGCCTGGGCAGAATTCACTTTAAAGCTCCTTCTCTTCCGACACTTTAACTGCTGTTGTAATAAACCAAAAAAAAGATGATCTCTGCATGACTAGCTCTGCACTTTCTCCTGTGGAGCGTACATGCTACGGACCCCTGGTTAGTCATTTCTCCCTCATTCAACATCTCAGCACAAATAGGACACGGCAGAGGCAGCGGTGAACAATCATGTTCGTCGGGGACCCGGTCGCACCTCAGAGACTCCACAGCATGGCCACAGCCTTGCAGATACCGACATCGTGGTAGTTAAAGTAGCAGAGGCCGGCGAAGGTAACGGCAGAGAGCACGTACAGACCTGCATTGGCCACTTTAATGGGCATCTCTCCATGGACGTAGTCAGTTATAACCTGTCCGAGACCCCTACGGAGCAACAGAGAGAGAAGGGAACAAGCTGAGAACAGGGAAGGGCTCTCCTTGCTGCAATCCTTCCGCTTACGGGAGCACTCTCCTCTGGTACCAATTCTCTTCTGTACTACTCGTGTCAATTACTTCAGACACATCATTTCTCTCACCCCCATTCCCCTTTCCAATACAAAAGCCACTTCCCACTAAAAAAGACAGTCAAATGCATTTCAGAAAAGTCTCTGCGGCACTCATTCAACTTCAGTTTTTAAAAACAGTCAACTCAGAGTTTTCTTAATGATGTTAAGGAAACAAGATGTGGAGCACAGCACTTGAAAACAAGTAGTGTGCCTCCAAGAAACAGTGGGCAGCTAATCTGATTTCCACAGACACAAGAGAAGCAACCAAAGGGAACACACTTCTTGCTTGGGCAGCAGCGTGTGGCCAGCCCCTAGCACAAAAGATGCCAGGAGGCTTGTTCAGATTAGAGAACAGCAGCAACCACGAGCACACTCTGGGCTCTGTCACCCCAGAAATGCACTCTTCGTGCCACGTTCAATCTATCCTGCCACATAGATACACGGATGTGACTACAACACTGGGACAGTCAAAAAGCAGAGCGACATTTGTCTGTGGCAGGGGCACATCACCCAGCAAGAGAGCGGAGCTTTGGACGACTCCTTCTGGTTCTCTTCTCGCCCATTCGCAGAACACCGCTGCTTCTCCACGAGGAAAATGTTACAGGACTCTACACTCATGCACACATCTTATGTGTCACGGCATAATGTGGAGAGAAAAACAAAAAGGCAGACAGTAGCAAGGAAGGCTCCTAATGCAAGGTACTGTATTCCCTGTGCAAGGCACAGGAGAACACTACAGGCTGGTGCAGTCAGCATTTCACCAATTTAACAGCAGCATCTTTTGTGCCTGCTGCTGGAGGAGCAGTGCGACCGAGACCCACAGTAAAGCCGGCCTTGTTCAAGATGAGAACTGGAACCAGAACGTTCACAGTGAGGCCACTGAAGGTGCCACCTGCCAGGGGGTTCGCAGTGATGAGGCAATATATGAGCCTTAACTGCCCCACCGGGAGCTAATGCAGGGCTTTAGCCTAAGGCTCAGGCCCACGCTGGCTGTGAGACACGCTTGTGGATTTTGATGGCCCTGCTGTGCTTACCAGTGACCATGGAGAGTGAGGGCTGCAGCCAGGGAATAGTCCACAGCCGGTCCCGGACACAGGTAGGCTGCCGGAAGGAGGCCCAGCAGCAGGACGCTCACGGCTCGCTCGCCCGTCCAGTGCAAGGACGCAGCCTTGGAGGCGCCTGCAAGGAGAGCCCGCGTCAGCACCACGTCCTGCGCTCGGTGCCACCGTCTCCGCAGCAGCTGCCTCGTGCTCATCCCCACGGCGCCGCTCTCCTGACTGCCAGGCTTGGAGCTGAGCAAAACGCAGGAGCCTTGGAATTACCGCTGTAGACTCTGGAGCTACATTACAAAGGTTCTCAGGAGGGCATTTCAAGTATTGCTCTCTCGGCTGCTTTTGAGAAAGAGGTGGTTAGGAAACCTTCTAAGAAAGGTCTAGTCCAGCAAGCTCAGCAGGCGAGGTCAAATGAAACAGCAACCCTGGGTTGACAGCACACAGTTCAAGAACAAGGTCAAGTGGCACCACGGAAATTGTCTCCGGAAACAGAAATCTCTAAAAGCACAACGTCTCCTGATCTGGAACAAACTTCCGGAGCGTTACCAACATGCAGGGCTCCTGCAGGGCTTGCAGGGCTTCCACTCCACACAGGCACAGCTGGAGATGCCGCCGAGTGGCTGCTCTACAGGGACTCTCTGCACCCTTGTGCCCAGCCACCAGCTGGGCAGCTTTGCACTGCAAAGAGCGAATTCTCCTTTCGAGACCATCACAGTGATGAATGAACAGCCCAGAAGTAGTGTGAAGGCACAGGGACTTCAGGTCCTCAGATGTGTGCAATGCAGTCTACAGAACAGATAGCCCTACATGTAGTTCACAAGCTTTGCCATCACCCTGTATTTAATGCAAGCCTGCAGGTATTATAGGTGAAGGCCAAAAGTCTCAGAAGGTTCCTGAAAGGAACCAAAGACCACGATGCTATAAGCGACATTTGTAGCCTGCATATCATCCCCAGCCCAGGGAGGCTGGTGCCTTAACCCTCAGAACACAGTCCCGCAAAGTGCCTGCCTGACACCCAGCTGACATCCAGCAACGTTCAAGGAAAGCTAGAGAAGCTTTAAGTGCCCCAAAGCATTTCTTCCTCACTACAAGGAGAGAGATTTCATAAAGCGACCACAAGAATCACTAAGGATCTGCACTGAAACATGAGACTGAAGCTGCAGCCTAATCACCAGTCTCAGCACCGTGCTGCACCCGTGTGACACCTGCTGTCACTTTAACCTTTGGGAACTGGATTTTCTTTGGCTTCTGGGCACTGGAAGACCACACCGTGCTGCCCATGGAAAGCTTGGTTAATGCAGTCCATGATTCCGTTTCACTGATTTTTATTATCCAATCCAGACAAAAAAGGCCAGAAAGGGCTTCGCTGCAGGCAGGCAGCTTGTTTACAGGCCCTTCCTCGTACCTTCGACCTCTAAGTCACAGCGCGACTGCTGCAAAACACACTTGACCTTTTCTCAGGAAGCTGCCCCACGCCGGGGCAGGCGTGCGGAGGGCACAGTATCTCCCACCACCTCCGCATGGTCTCGGCGGAGATGAGATGACAGTGCCAAGCACCATCTCCTCTCTGCCTGGAGGTAGCGCTCAGCTGAGCGCGGTGGGGCCAGCGGGCGCGGGGGGGAAACGCGGGGGCCGCTCGGTCACAGCGCAGTCACCACGGGGCCTAGGGCGTGCGGAGCCCCCTCTGCGGGGCCTCCTGCCCCTCAGGCTGACCCTGCGGCGGCTTCTGGCGGAGAGCGGCGGCTGCTGCGGCGGGAGGCGCCGCGGGACGTACCGTGCGCGGGCCGCGGGGCGCCGTGGCTCTGGCGGGCGGCGGCGAGCGCGGCGAGCGGCACGGGCGGGCGGAGCGGCGTCCTGGCCAGGAGCAGAGCTGCGGAGAGAGGCGGCATGAGGGACGCGGGCAGGACAGGGGAAGGGGAAGGGGAGCGGGCGCGGGGGCCGCAACCTCACCCCTGGTGGCAGCGGCGGCGCCGCCGCGGGGCCGCAGCAGCAGGGCCAGCGCCGCCATCTTCTCCAGCCAAGGGCAACGCAGCAGGAAAGGGAAGCAGCCGCCGCCCTTCCTCTTCCTCTTCCGCAGCGGGAGGGGCCCGTTCACGCACCGTGCACCGTCCTTGCCCAGAGCGCCGCTCACGCGCGAGCGTCGCCGCCCGCTCCTTTATTGCCACTCACCGCGCGCGGCCATCGGGGCACAGAGCGGCTGCCACGAAACGAAGGGAAACGCAACGCGGCGCCCGCCCACTTGTCCCGGCCAGCCGAGGGCAGCCCCGAGCGGAGCAGCGGCTCCGCAGCCCTTGCCGGGTGCGCGGGGATCAACGGCCGCCCCCGCGGGGCCACACGGACTGTCCCGCCGGCAGCGCAGCCACCTCCGGCCTGTCCCGTCCCGTCCCGTCCCGCAGGGCCTGGCGCGCTGCAGCCTTCCCGCGCCTCAGTCCTCCTCGGAGCTCTCCTCCGACTTCTCGTCAGCTGCCACTTTCCAGTTCTTCCTCTTGCTCTTCTTCTCTGGCACTTCGCTGATTCTCTCCGACGCAGAGCTGGGGCGTTTCTTTCTCTTTCTGGGGGGGCCTTTCTCTTTTCTCTCCTCGGAGTTGCTGTCCTCGGAGCTGCTGGTGCTTGAGCTGCTTGCATGGGAAAAGTCACTTTCCTGCCCTGAAGAAGAGGCAGGTTTCCGGGCAGGCACTTTCTTGGTCTTTTTCTTACGCTTGTGTTTCCCTTTGCGGGTGTTCAAAGTCTCCTCGGAGCACTCGCTCTCCTGGGAAGAGTCTGAGGATGTTCTCGCCTCGTCCTTTTTCTTTTTCTTCCGCTTCTTGTGTGACCGTTTCTTTTGCTTCTTCTTGTGCGATTTCTTTGTTTTCTTGCGTTTGTGCGACTCGCGCGCAGGCTGCTCTCCCACACGAGATTTCTTCTTCCCATTCACAGCATTTTGCTCCTCTCCTTCTCGCTGGTCGCTGTAAGAAGAGCAAATGTCACCAGAAGGAAGCAGACAGACAGCAGAACTCAGTAGTTTCTGCCTTAGAAGATAACGCCAGCGTCCTTACGAGATGGTCTGCATTTGTTCTGAACTTAGATATAAACGTGAAAGGACTAGAATTCTCGAGCGGGATTTTTTACTGCTAGAGCAGTAAAGGGTGATCTGTAGCCTACACCAAAAGCTCCATTTGTAAAATGCCCTGCACAACCTGACAGAAGCAAGATGTAGAGCAGCTCAGAGAGCCTCTTTGCCTTACCTATCCGTGTCAAATTCTTCAGGGTACAACTCTTTGTAGCCACTGTGACCCCATCTGTAAGGGAGCATAAACATCTGTTAGGGACAGATTTTTAAGGAAAATAAGTAAATAGAGCTCTGGAAAAGCCAGAACCACAAGACGAGTGTGATTTTGGTGAGCAAAGAGGAATTGTCATGAGAACCTTCTCAATAAAGAGGGAAGGAAAAGCCACCAACCCGGATGGTACTATTTAAACACACATCGAGTTCTCAGCGTCCTTCCCATTTCAGATTAGGGAAATGGCATGACTGCCCTCCCCTTTTAAATATCCAAGAGCACTATCTACATTTATCAACACTTTCTTTTTTCCAATTCCTCAGGCAAAGTAATAAACACAAGCCTAAGAATTCTACGGATTAACTAAAATCTCGGCATTCTGTAGCAATGCACGAGTTTGGGCATCTTAGCTGCTCAGTCCCAAATCAACCACCATTTCAGAGGTGTACATACTGGAAAGGGAACTGTACCAACTCTTCCAGGAAGGTGTTCTGGTTATAATTTCAGGGCATTCATTTCCGCACAGACCTGTCTGGCAGGTTGGCTTCACATTCATAGAGCTTTCTGTTCCAGGAGCGGGCCCGAAGCAGATCATCCTCGATGGGGTCGAGGAAGTGGCAGCTCCTCGTCCTCCAGTCGGGCCGGTGGCCGTCCTCGTCGAAGCCGTCGCTGCGCATGCGGCTGCTGCGGACACAGAGCAGTTGCCCTCAGCGGTCAGGCCTGGCGGGGGGCAGCGCGGCCCCTCTCGGGGGCCCATCTGCACGAGCAGACTGGCCAGCACTTGCACCCGCAGGCGTCAGCACGAGCTCCCACACGGCCAGCTTGGCCCCTGGCCCTGCTTCCCACATTTGCTGCTGCTGCTCTCTATGTGCAGCAATGTTTTTGGCGAACAGTGATGCTCACAGCGCTCACAAGTGCTCCCTCTTTACCCTCCCTGCCAGCAGACCTGCAGTCTCTTCCTCCAGGATGCTCTGCGGGAGCAGGCTAACAAAATGCAGTCTGACATAAGCAGTGAAGAGCAGCAGACGGGCCACTCGGGGAGTAGAAATGACCTACAGGAAACAGAACCTGCTCGGGTGTCAGCACCGAGACTCCCAATCCAACCAAAGGCATCATCTGTTTCCAGTGCTCACACCAGTGGCCTCGGTGCAGGTGGGAAAGTGCTCCCGCCCAGGAAAGCAGGCCCGCTTCCTGCCGCAGCCACCTACTGACAAAGTAAAACTCCAGTGCAGCAAACCACACCAAGCACAGCCTCCCTATATTACACAGTCACGACACAGCGCGCTCAAAGTATTCCCAAGCCCTTCTTTAGCATCAGGAACCTATTATGGACTACTAGGAACTCTTAAACCAAGGCAGTGTTCCCCTGCCCGGCTAGAGCCTACCTGGAGGTGTCGCTCAGCGTTCGGCTTTGCCTTCTCCAGCAGGTCTCTTCCGCCTGCTTCTCCCACTCCCGTATCTTCCACATTTCCGACTCTTCCTGGATCTGTAAGTCATAACAAGGAAAGGGGCTGTGTCCTTCCGCGCCCGGGGCCCGCTGCGGCCTGCCCAGGCGCAGTGCCCGCTGCCATCACCCCCGCTCCATGGGAAGCGGGGCGCCCAGAAGCGCCGACCCCCCCGGGGCAGCGCGTTAGCGGCGGGACACAGGGCGGCCCTGGCGCCGCACGTGGAGCCCCCAGCGCCGGGCTCGGCGCTCCCCGCCGCGCGGGCTCCCGCACACGGGCAGCCAGGGCCCGGCCGGGCCCGCGGGCGGCGGCGGGGGCTGCTCGGCCGGGGGAGCCTGGGGCGGCTCGGCGGGGGCCGCGGGCGGCTCGGCGGGGGCCGCCGGCTGCTGCTGCTGCTGCTGC
>JAUBOD010000189.1:440813-464310 GCA_032353885.1 Nothura maculosa
GGCCGGGCGGGCGCGGGGCCCGGCCAGGGCAGCGAGGAGCGGGGAGGGGCGCGGGGAGCCCCCAGGCCCAACCGGGCCCGCGGTGCGCGGGCGCTGCAGCCAGAGCCGGGCCGGGGAACGGGGAACCAGCCCCTGCCCCGCGCGGCGCCCCGCAGGCTGCGGCGGGTTCGGTCCCCGGTTACCGGGCACGGGAGGACCGAGGAAAGCAAGAGCTTAGTGCAGTGCAGCTTCCTTCGCGGTCATCCCTGCGCCAGGGAGCGCGGGGAGCTCAGTCCTCCACGCGTGGGAAGGGAGGGCAGTAGGTACAGGCAGGGCTGGAGGCAGCTGAAGCCCTCGGACAGCTCTAGCTCACCCAGGACACAGTCACTGCCTGGGCAAGGCTGTGCTAAACCCTGTCCCCAAGAGCTCTCATCAGATTAACCTCCAAACGGAGACCACCCCGGGAGGGAAGGCTATAGAGAAACCCAGGCACAGACTCTGGCAGTCACCTCAATTATTCCCATAAAACTGGAGCCTCAATGTGCAGATCCAGGTGAAGTAAAGCCAGTAAGTGCAATCTGCATTAAGAGAGATTTCAGCAAACTTGCACTTGCAAAAGAACTCTGCATTTCAGGATGAGAAGCCCACGCTGTCTTACAGCCAAACCACTAAACCCTGTGCAACAGAGAAGCCATTCCAAGGAGGATGATCATCTGTGTTGCCATTCCAAGACAGATACATTCCCACATACGCACCCCAGTCAACTTCCCCCATGGTATCCATGCTGCTGCTCATGAGGACAGCACTGCAACCAGGAAACAGAAGGCATTAGATCGTGAACCAGTTCAGCAAGGGCTACAAGAGCCTTGCGCTCTCTCCTGGGCAGTGAACAAGGGGGAAGAGAGGTGGCAAGGTTACTGTCTGTGGAGGCTGCCAAAATGTAAGACCCAGTAGGAATGATACCATAAATAAATAAATTAATAGATAAATAATGCTATGAGTCTGTCTTTTGTTAACAGATCATATAAAACATCTCAGCATCCACGCGAAAAAGGAATAAAATACAATGTAATGCGTGCAGAAATATACAGAGAGCACTTGCACAGGTATAAAAATATCCACAGTCCTCAGACAACAATGTAAACTGGTATAAAACCATTCCGAAAACAGGAACAGGTTTACAAAAGGACACGTTAATATAAAAGGGTAAAACCAAACCCCCCTGCCCCAGCCTCATGCACAGCACTGACATGCACGCAGCCCGTGCCAGAGCCACGCGCACCAAGGATGAGCGCGGCCTGGACTCGCTGCTTGACCTTTTCAGTCAACAGTGTCTGCTGCAGAGCACAGCCAGCGCTGCAGAAGCCCAGCTGCATGGCAGCCGCAGGGCAGAGAGGCAGTCCAGCGAGGGAAAACACGACAAACTAAACAGCCACACTCACATACTTCAGGGCTTGTACCTTCCCCCCCAGAAAATTGACCTACTGCTCTTTTAGGCTGCCCAAGGAGCGGGAATGGGTGCTGTGCTGATGGTGCTCATCTTACCCCTGTGTGCTTATGTGTTTGGTGGCCCTGGCAAGCAGTGGACAGTAGTGCATACAGAAGGCTAGGGAAAAGGAGGCAGATGCAGCACCCAGGTTTATGCTACTGCTTTAACGCTCAAGAGATGTTTGCTGGTTGTTCAGGATTTGAGAATCCCTCTGCCTTGCTGAAAGGGAACAGAGGGCAGGGAAAGGAGCTTATCAAGGAAGAAAGTGAAAAGTACCCCGGAGAAGTAGGTGAATCTGGCTCCCTCCCCAGAATGAAACATTTCAATGGACCAGCAAGCACCAGGTTACCAGAGTTCCCACAGCAACAAAGCAAACCCACAATGGGCCTCAAGAAGTGGGCATAGGTTGGGAAGGCAGGTGGGGGGAGCAGGCTAAGAATCAGTAGCCTGAATTTGGAAAGGGGAGCTTTGCCAAGCAGATGATGTTTGTTTTAGACAGTGCACAAAGGCTCCATAAGTCTGTCTTCCTTGCTCTGCTCAGACTTCAATACTGTCAGTCCAAACCATGCACAATGTTCACTCTGCTCCTGTAGCACATGCAAGGCCAGGACTGGTGTCAGTCAGACGTTCTGCTTGCAGAATCTAGCAGCATCTTCTGTCTCATGAAGACAAAGCTTGACATTTTTGCCATTAGTGCACACTTATGTATACTGTGGACAAAAGTACAGTGTTGAAATGCAAACACTGTGCAGACCACAGCTGCAATGGAGAGGCAGGCGAAGGGAGAAATGTATCATTAAGGCCTTCAGGGCTTAGTTGACAGGACAAACCAAGGTATTTCCTTCCCACACACCAGTCAACTCAGTCTCACAACAAGTCTGCATTTAGCCATGGAAATTTAGATGTCAGATGTCCAAGCACACAACAGCACGTGCTACTCGTTGCTTGCAGAGAAGTCCCCTCTTTTGGCAGCTTGAATTGCACTCCTGGGCCATACACTTTTTGGTCATTCTTTCAGCTCAGCAGCCACTTACAGGTCCCCACAGTGAAAGGGCCTAAAGGTTCGATCAATTCTCCCCATGGTCTTCTTCTACCCAGGCCACAATTTTCCCTTCCCAACCCGGAATGATGTCATCATCATGGAATACCTGTTAAAAAAAAGAAAGAAAAAATCTCATTTGCTTGCAGGGTATTGCACTGCAACAGATTTCACAGGGTGGTTGCAGAGCTGCAGGCATAGTTCAGCTTCTTGCCCAGTATCTCCTGAGCAATGTGGTGTCAGAGACTGCCCTTACAAATAGGCAACTGCGTGCACAAGGTGCTCTGCAAACCACAGTCAACTGCAATCACATCATGTCATTGGTCTGGCTGGGAATGAAAACATCCCATTTTAGCACTTTACAAGAGAAGCTTGATGTCCAGTTTGAAGCATCGCACTGTTCTGAAGCAAGTTCAAAGATTTCATTCATTCAGAAGCAAGAACAACCAGCGTCTACAGGGCTAAGTGGTAACACTGCACATCATACTGGCTCAATTCCACACCTACCTCCTCCTTAACTGTGCCAAACTCTGGATCCAGAGCTTTGAAGTGGTACCGGTGGCTTCCTTCACGATCAATGGCTGCCTTAAAATCCTTCAGAGTCACTTCCCCTAACCTGTAAGGGAAGAGTTTTGCACTACTGCACAGCACACCACTGAAGACTTAGCTCAGGCATTGCGCTGTGCCTGCAATCATCTTTGCCCTTTTCCCTTTTGCCGTGACAGCCAAAAGTATTTTTGCAGGGGAATCCTGCACTACATGAGGCAAAGCCAGGCCTCACCTCTTTGGTATGTTGACCATAAAAGGTGTGAGGGAGCGGTCAGTAAAGTACAACACTTTGGTGCAGGCACTGGTGCTCATTGCGGGCGTGCTGTGCGAGTGAGGCAGTTCTGCAAAGAGAAGAGCAAAGAGAACCATCACCAGTGAACGTGGTCTGTCTGCTATCACAGTACAACAGGGGTGCTCTCAGCCCCAAGTGCCTCATCACAGTAGTGAACTAGGAGCTGGGAAAGACCAGGTGCACCTGGTCAGCTAGGAGGACCTGGCTGCTCATGAGTATTGAGGCAAAGGCATCTCTTCTCCCCATCTGCCCACTCTGTTTGGCCAGAGTGAGCGACTTCATGTGGATTTTTCATTTCTGCTTTTCTCCCTCTAGCTGCTGCCTTGTTTTCTCTGCCCCTACAATACACGGTGCCTGTACCAAAAGCTGAAGCAGGGAAAGGTTCTCATTAAGTGATTTGGTGGGGATTTGGTCCTCCTAGTCGAAAGAAAGCAGTAAAGATAGCAATCACTAAGGCCTTCTGTGACTAAGGAAGAAGTTTTTGGAGGCACCTACTCCCAGGTAATTCCAGGTTGATGGCTGCAAGACTCTGTATGAAGCCCCTGCTGCAGTGAAGGGGATGGAGCCTGCCAAGATGTAAGCAGAAACAGAGCACTGCAGTTTGCATGCAGAACATACATGACACAGAGGCTGCTGTCAGAACTGCTCTTTACAGGACAGGAGGGAGAAGCCTGCAAAGCCTCAGAGCCCACCTCTTCCCGAGCTACTCTCCAGGATTTCTTCTCATGCTGCACCTCCACTGCAATGCAGCTAAAAGGTGCCTCCATCTTTCCCCAGCACCGACCGGGCTCCCCTCCTGCCAGGCATTTCGCCTTCAACCTCACAGATTTTCTAGGTGACATTTACAGCTAACAACAGAACAGCAGACTCCATGATGACGAGCAAAGTGGAGCTGCTGCAGCCGGGAAACGTGGTGTCAGAGAAAACTGTGCTGCCGGGAATATGCGGAAAGGGCTCAAGGAAGGGGGAGCAGGGGAGGAGGCAGCTGTACACTTTTCTGTGTCCACTAGATGGTGCAAGGCAGCAGGATACCTGAAATAACATCGCATTTCTCACTAATCCCAAGGGTAATTATTTGTCATAGTTATTTATTCTGCAGCACTACCCAGGGGGCTCAGACAGGTTCCCACTGTGATGGTGCTGTACTAACAAGCAGCTAGAGATGGTCCTTGCCCCCATTCCTTTGCAGTGAAGTCTCGTCTGTGCAGCAAATTATTGAAGGGAAGGAAGTGAGCTCAAGTAAATGAAGTGAAGCGAGAGGCTGGGGGTGGCAGAGACCCACGGGGCTGCTGTGTCCTGGACTCTGGCCAGGAAATCTCAGCAATGAAGCCTGCAATGAGAGCAAAGGAGCTAAAAAGCACTTACTGGAGTTGGGAGGCCAGGAATCTCTGTACTCGTTTGCTGCTCTGTTTGCTGGTGACTTCCCTCGGATCTAAGGGCAAAGCCAAAAAGAATGAGAACCATGCATCACTTTGCATGTTGGAGCTCCCCTTGTAGCTTAGCTTGCAGATGTGCATGAGGGGTGTCAGTGAAACGCCAAGCACACTCAGAAACCATTACCCTTCTCTCTTGCCTCTTCTGTGTCTCCATACGGTGCAGCCGCTCCATCAGGCTGGAGATGCCCTGCTCCAGGCTGTCAATGGTGTGGTGCTGTGGGTCATGGCCACTGAAACTGTTCCTCAAGCTGCGAAGGGCATCGCGGACCAGCTGCAAGTCATTTGTCTGCCCAAAAGACCACAAGCACATCAGGCTAACTCCAGGCTGTCTTCTTCTCATCTAAAGCTACAGGCCTTATGAAGGCAAAATCTCCCCTAATAAGCAGCAACTTCAGGAAGAACAGTGCTACCTGGAACCCCTGGCAGGGAAAACATCGCTTAGGTGCACTTACCCCTCGCTGGACTACGGGAGCAGCTCCTTTTCCTGCCATCTGGAGGAAGCCATTGCTCTGAGCACTGTGACTGCTGTAGCCCATCGCCTATTCAGAGGGGAGATATGCATGCCACAAGGAGCATAATAGGAAGATGTCCTTGAAGAAGATTTCCATTTGCCAGCCTCAAGGTGAAGAGAGGACTTTCCAAATATCAGTGATAAAACTGGCACTTTCTACCAAGTAAATACACTCACAAAAGAGTGTGTAGCCAGGCTCAGGGCACAGACACGATTCTCTACATGTAGGGCAGAAAGGAAGGAGTTTGCCACTGGGTGACAGCAGCTACTGTAAGCCCTAGTGAGTACAGTCAGCGTGCAAGCAGCACTGTTTAAGGACAGATGCTGAGGCTGGCACTCTTTCTGCCCAGGCAAATACAGGCTGTTAGTACACGGGTCAACAGGAAGAGGAGTTAAGAAGCCTCGGTCTAATCATCAGCCTGTGTCAGAGCTTGAACCGTAACAGGACAGTACCTGGCTTCCATTCAGTCCTGCAGCTCCCTTCACTGTTTCATCTCTCATGATTTTAGAGACTAAGGCAGGGAGTTCATCACTGAGAACTTTGCTAAATCAGACACTTTGTGGAGTCTAATTGATTTGCTTAGAGCACAGGGTGCCTGCATAGAGCGCAACCTCCCTGTGATGAAGGGAATGACTCATGGGGATTGGTAGCGAGAGGGTGCCGGACAGCACCCGGATGAAAGCATCACATACCTCCTCAGCTTCTCTCTTCATACACTGGGCCAGCAGGGCTTCCTTATGCTCCAGCTCCCGCTCCAAATCCACCTGTGAAGGGACCAGAAAATTCAGCACAGAGCCAGCAGGGCAAGGAACAGCTCTTGGGGCACCAGGGTAGTCCACCTGCTCCATACCTGCTGGTAGCTGGCTTCTGAAAGCTGTCTAAGCATTTCATCCAGTTTGCTTTGATGCTGCTGTAAATGGCGATCCTTCTGGCCTAGTTCCTTCTGCAACAACAGGGATCAAGGAAATTACAGAAAGGCCATGAGTAAGGCTCAAAGTCACCTTCTTCAAAGCAAGTAAAGGTCTTTATAGACTGTCAGGACCAGGTTCCCCTACAAATTGACTTAAATACATCTATAAATTTTTAATCAGATATTAGACCAGAGTTTCCCAGCTTTTTTATTTGAGACACACCGAAACACACATACAGGAAAAAAATACACTAACAAAAAATACATACATACACACACACAGACATCACCACAGCAGAGTCAGGTTCCTATATCCTATAGCCTCCGGTCAAGCACTGTAGCCAGGCAAGCGAGTGATCCAAAGAAAACAGATTCCTGAGGGATCAGCGGGTAATTCAATGACAAAAGCTTACTGAGTTTCTGAAAGGGTGCTAGTCACTTAGCAGGACATCAGAGGAAAAGTGTCACAGCAAAAGATCCACTATAAAATTGCGGAGACAGAACACAGGGACCGTCTGGTCATTCCATCTCACTACAAACATTTGTGGCTTTTGTGACTTAATTCACTGCCTACAGTACTTTTTCCTGCAGGGAGGGAGTGCCACCAGACAGATATCAGCCACATTCCTAAGACAGAAAGAACTAGATGCTGCCCCAGCAAAGTCCCAACAGAAAGAAGAGCTTTTTTACCTTGTATTCTGCCAGTAGTCGGTTTCTCTCTTCAACCTTCCTCTGAAGGTCAACCTACAGAAACAACACCAGTGTGAAGTGTATGCCCCTCGAGATACAACACAAACCTCTCTGCCTGTGCTAAAGGGTGACCAGACAATAAGTATTTGCAGGCAAGCAGGGTTCAGGGAGCTGCTGTCGAAGGACGGCAGCCTTTTGGACAGGCCGATGGCTTCCTGGCCTTGTCCTCTCCTGGCAGGAACTGTACATGGTAGCTTCTCCTGTTGAGTGCCACCTGCTAATGCAGGATGCACACTAAGGAAGGAGCAATGCAAGTGTACTGTAAACATCATGGAAAGCCCTCCCCCTTTTTCAGAAGTCCTTAGAGGATGGGAAGTGGGAATGATTAGAGGAAGCTCCAGCATCTCAGCTGTTCAGTGGACTCTGTGTACTGTTTACTGTGCAGAGACCTTTGACTTCCAGCTCGTTATCCCACGACCCCAAGAACTACTGCAAACAACCACTAACTCCATCTTCTGGCTGTTGCAACCCTCAGAGCCTCTGTCCACTTTCCAAGCCAGTCTTGCAGTCAGCAGAACAGTGACTTACGTTCTGATTGTGCAACTCCTCCTTGTCCATGTTTGCTCTCAGCAGTTCCTGCTTTAGCTGAAGAACTAAAGCATCTTGTTGGGCGAGCCTTTGCTGCAAAGCGTCCTGGAAAATGATACATTATCTGTAGGAAGGTGCAGGATGGAAGCAGACACCTTTCCCCAGGCAGTCACTGATCTAGACTCATGGCACTAACACAGTGAGGCCGCACAGAGGCCAGAGACATGCAGATCTCTGCCCTTGACCCTGACTTTCTGTCTTGCTTCCTGCTCTTTCCTTCTCATGAATCCTCTGCCAAAATTTTAGCCATCTCTGACAGGTTTTTGTGTGTCAGCCTCAACTTCCTGCTCTAGCCCAGGCCATTTGCCTATATGGAAGAAAAGCTGTGTGTTTGGAGCGACTCTTCAGTGGCCTACAGTTAGCACCTCCAGCCACGCATCTGCACCACCCACACAACAGAGAGCAACCAACCTCAACCAAGGGCACAAGGAACTTTAAGCTCTCAGCCTGACCTAATTGTGCAGTGAAATCCTCTTGGCAGACACCCCTCTCAGGGCTACCTCTTCACCTTTCACTTTGTGTTACCCAGAAACTGTGAGTTCCACCTTGGACAGCTGCTGCTGTTCATTCCCTTCTGATGCCAGCTGGATGGGCAGTTCTAAAAATAACTCTCTTGAGGAGCAGATTAAAGTGTTTTTCCAGAAGGAAATATTGAGCAAGCAGGAGCCAAAATAGGGGGGGAAAAAAGGTGCGACTAAAGAGGATAAGGATACCCCAATGCTCTTCTGCCTAGACTATGGAGAATAACAAGCTCACAAGGTTCGTCCTGCTGCGCTCACCCAAGAATGACAAAAACAAGGGCAAGCAAACCAAGGCAAACCAAGGCAAATGTTTTGTGTTGTATCTTGTTGAAACAGGAGGTGATATCTGAAACAAGAGGTGATAGTTGACCACACTCCTACAGATATGAGCAGAAGCCAGGAGATCCAACTCCTTTGCCTCCCTGAACAGCATCCTGTTCCCAGTGTCAGAATCAGAGTACAAAATCCCCCACCTTCCCTGCTCCTCACACATCTCCCTCCATTCCCTGTGACTCCTCAGAGATGCATTGTTGCTGCTGGCCTCACTCCTTGGCAATGGCAGATTCCAATTAATGTTGTATGAAGTATTTTCTGCTCACTTTTATTCCCTGGAGGTTTCGAGCTTCTTGTTTGTACTTCAGTAGCTCCTTCTGCAAATCCAAAACATTTTGATTAAATGTAATCTCAGGGAAGCAGGCAGCTCTATACTCCTGGAGGGATGGAGCTCCCATGCGGTGGGAGGTAGGAATACAGCTGGACCACCCTACACATCATACCCACAACACACTCACAGTAAAATTAAATAAAGTGGGTACATAGCCTCCAAAGATCCCATGATCCCAAAGCATTTCTTTTCCCCTTCATCTACCCCCCTCTAACCTTTAGGTCTTGGTTTTCCTCCATGCTCTGGTCCAGACGACTTCGAATTATGATCTAAATGTAGAATGCCAAAATTACTGCCTGCATAAGGCACATACTCATAGCAGAACAGAACACACAGAGCTGCTGCATCAGAGACATGTAGGTACAAAAATGTGCTCACCAGCTGCTCTTCAGGGCAGGCTCCATGTTCACAAAGTACAAAAGAACCTTCCTGCTCATCCTCAGGCAAAGATCCATTTAGCAGCAGAGCCTAGAAAGATGAAGGGGGAAAAAAACAGTTATCTTCAGAGATTTCCAGAAAGCAAAGTCCATCTTAGGCTTCAGTTCAATGATATAAAGTCTTTACTACAAGTGTAAGTCTTAATTCCCACCAATATCAGTAGGGACTTAAGAGCCTTTAAAGATCTGCACACTGGCAGCTTTCCTTCTCCCCCTGCACTTGCCCTTTCCTGGAGAGAAGCCATTCTCCTAATCACACATCTAAACCAGAATTTAGAAAGAGGATATTCATGGAAGCATAAATCTGTCCTACTTCAGGCAAAACAAGCACCTTCAGGACTGTTGCCTACGTAAGGGAAGAACTCCTACATGCCTGCAGGAAGATGCCTTAATTTCCACATTAGACTGCGCCCAACCTGAAGGAGGGAAGAACCTGCACCCTAGTAAGTGCAACCTGCAGGAGACAGCCAGATCTCCAGCAGATTGAATGGTTAGGAGATGCCACACTGCTTCTCCTTACCTGAGAGGCTCCAATTTGTCTTTCTAATTTGAAAAATTTGAGCTTTTTGCCTCCAATTTCCAGCACTCTTGATATTTGCTAAGATGCCACATATGTGAGCACAAATCAGTAATTTAGATTATCATCATGTTCCTTCTTTTCAGATAGTTTTTATTTCTACTTGAACTCTATGGCTATAAGCAAAATAGCCTATGCACAGTTCAGCCTCAAAAGACGTCAAGGCTGACAGGCCGAGTTCTTTGGTGGAAAATTCTGTGCTGTAACTGCTTGCAAATAGCAAACTGTCAGCAATCTGTATTCAGTTAATGTAAAGGCTCTCTAAGCACATCCCAAATTCAGCCCAGCAGGCCACTCAAGGAAGAATCACACAAAAACATAAAAAGCTGCCATCGTCTCAGCTCCTTATGGGGCATATTGGTCCCTGATATTTCAATGCAATCTTCATGAACTCGAGGCTTTGAACTATTGAGCAAGAAAGGAAAAAAAAACAAAAAAACATTAATCAAATCCAATTTCTTGGCAAGCAACATCAGCTGCCTCTTCCTACTCCCGGAGGATGAGGGGGCAGCAATGCCAGCTGCTTGCCCTCCTTCCTGAAACACGGGGCTGGGGAGAGCGAAACATGCCAGTCCTTCTTTCCATGCTGCCTCTCCTGGCTCCCCTTGAGCACACAATGTGATTTCACCAGTGCACCAAGGATCTATTTTCTTCTGCAGTCTTTTGTGTCTCCTGCCCATTGTCCACATGGACAGCACCCTCCCGGCTGCCTATGCTTCTCACACAATCTCTGCTTTGTTTACTGGCACATAAATATTTACAATTCAAAGCTAGTATGGTTCCCAGCACAAACAGAAAGGAATATGCCTGAGAGAGTTCAGGGTCTTTACCATATGGATCAGGGGCTCTACTTCCCACGTGGAGTCACACAAACACACAGGGCGGAGGGTCATTTGGTCACAGAGGGACTGGAACAGGGCAGCGAGAGAAAGGTCCCACAGAGAAATAAGTCATGCAGGGAATGTGCCAAATCTTATGGTTCAGACCTGCTCACTCAAAGACTGATGCAAGTCTGTGTGACCCCATGATCAGCTCTGTGAATCTTTATTGATTTCCCAACATTCCTTGTCTCTCTGCATTACTTCGAAATACAAATCCCAGAAAGACTATGCCATTCTCCCAGGCTGCTAAAAAACCCCTGTGAGATGCCAAACATCAGGCTGAAGAATGAAAGCCACAGTACATAGGAAAACATTGCTCTATGTTACCATTCTGCAGAGTATCATACATGCTCTGCACAGTGCTAGCATGTTCAAGAGTTCACATGACATTGTAGTATGGTTCACTCAGTCAGTGAACCTAACTAGGAGCACGACTCCAACCAAAAGATAACAGGGAAATAATCAGCTTCTAAGTACACATTTTGTTTTGGAATCTCCGAGGGAGAATCATCACTTACCTGCTTTCAGCACATCCTTTACCAATCCCCCTAAATTACTATTGCTGGATATCACTGATTTTCAGTCTTTACAACAATATTTTCTTCTTCCTTCCCACCCTTACCTCCATCCCCACAAAATAAAAGCCCTAGAAATCATGTCAACGCTGAGTTTCAGAGAACTCTGAATTACATATAAAATAAAAAGAGATCTTGCCTGAACTGCATGGAATTACGTTATAATCTTTTCTCAAGTCTGGTAAATGTACGAGGGATGGAGAGTTCCATAAGAATATGGAAAAGGCTGGCTGGCTGAAAAGAAGCCACTTACTTACCTGCAAGCCTGAAATCATCTTCTTTGCTTCCTCCATTTCCTTTTCCAAATGGTCTTGCTGTTCCAAAAGCTGTTCCTCCCATGAATTCTCTAGAAATGACTCAGGGTTTCCTGCCTTCCACTCTGGCTGAAATTGAGATTCTGTCTCTTCTGTAGGAGAGAAGAGGTGAGTATGGTCATGAGAGATAACCAAAGACTCCAGCAGACACTTGCACCACATACATGGACTGCCTGCAATTACCATGTCAAAACTTTTCCTGCACAGCCACAGAGTGAGCCAGTTCGTTGTACCTGCCTGGCACAGCTACCCATACACCTCACTGACCAAAGACAAAATTGGCTATTGCAAGATATGGAACTTCTACAGATATGCAGCTAAAAGACCTCCCTGCAGCAAGGGAGCACACAAAGAGCTACAGCCTGCCAGCTACTTCCGCTGCTGAGCTACTCAGTCAAATACTTTGGAAAAAGCACTGCAGAAAGGCTGTACTGGCTGAGACACCACAGCATTTCCTAGGAGAGCTCCTGCCATTCACTTCTGGGATGAAGAAATAGGTATTACTAGGCTGCACGGCTGAGAGAAGTCACATCAGAAACTTATTTGAAAACATTTCTGTCATTTTGCCTTAACATCTAAAGGGCAAACTGATCACGCCACAGGGCATTTGCAGCAATACAGCATTGACTTCTCAATGCAAACACCACAACAATACTGCAACAGTTCCATTCCTCACAAAGAGCCACTCAACCTATGTACAGATGCATTGTAACAGACTCCTGTTTACACAGGGCCAAATTCTGCCTCATGTGCTTTATAAGTTCACGTGGCTTTAGTCTTTTTTAAGCGAGTTTTGAGTATTTTTTCAAAAGAGCCTAATGTAAAATGAAAGCATTCTCCCTACAGTATAAATAATACATGACATAATCTTTCTCCGGGGCTTTTGTAAACATTACTTTTCCAGTCTCCCAGATTTTGTCATATTATGGCACAACTGCAGTGTTATGTCTTGGGATTTAATATTGTGTGGACAGATACCCAGCACTCAATATTTTACGGTCATTCCAGGTCTTAGTAGAGCTTGTCAGCAAGTCTGTGTTATAACAAAATCACAAGGAATGTGAGAGCTGTAAAGCCTTATCTTCAAGATACCTCTTTTAGCCTCTGTTTCTTCAGTGTGGATGACTAATTCCACCTTCTCCTCTGACTGGGTTACAGTGGATTCACTCTTTGTGCTATGGATAGGACTGGGTGATGTGAGGCTGCAGGGGAAAGAAGAAACAGTTATTTCTAGTAGCGACAGCAAGAGGTTAGCTGATTTGTGGAATGATTAATCTTTTCATCTTCTTTGAGACTGTAAATTTGAACCACTAGCACAGACTTAACACATAGACTCGGACAGGGACAAACCCATGTTCTACTGCAGCTCTTCTCAGAAATTCATTTTACTGTCAATCGTACAGGTGTACTGCAAACCGAACCAAAAGCCAGTCTGATTTTCTTCGTATGTTACTTCTGTGTTTCAAAAGCATGACTGCAATCCAGGGAAACTGCCTTAAAACGCCAAGGGAGAACACTTTTTAACAAGTCAAATACCACTGACTCATGCCCTTATATGAAAATTTCTCTGTCCAGTGCAGCCATCCCAGCTAACTGTGATGTCCAAACTCTCAATCTTTTTTTTTCAGAGATTCTTCCCAAATGCATCATCGGGACAACATCACAGGTGTCTGAAGCTCACAGACCCTTTCAAAGGGCCTCCAAAGTCTCAGGAACTAATCCTTGCAAGTGTGAGCTGGAGTTAATTTTTCATTCTCCTCAAGACAGACACAAAAGACAAAGAAAAGAAAAAGAAATAAAGTGGAAATAATAGAATGGGTTTAGAAAAATAAAAGGTTTCTACAGATCACCCTCCCCATCTTCCCAGCACTGCTGTTACATATTCCACAGCTAACAGACTCAGGAAGGCCTTGCAGCAGAGATGGCAATGACTTGCTAGTAGCTTCTATCTGGTCCACTCCCACAGCCAGGGCTGGCCTAATTGTCATTTATATTCCAGACCTTCCAGCAGGATAGCTTAAGTGATCCAAACTTAATGGACTTCCACCACTGTAAAGATTAATGCAGGTCACTAACTGAAAAAAATATCCCATCTTCTAAAAGGGATCTGACAGCTACAATACCTGTTCTTATCCTGCTGCTCAGAGGGCATGTTTGTTAAAAGAGTCCAAGCCACCTGGTTTTGCTCCAAGATTTACCTTCAGGAAGGCTAATCCCATCACAGCACAGCACTTCCCAATTAGGGGCATTCTGTATTCTGTACTTGCAACCAGGAGCACATGGATATACAGCATTTAAAATCTAAAATTCATATTAAAAATTTTTTTTTTCAGCAGCCCGGTGAGTACTCTTAGGCTTATGCCACACAAAGATTAAGGATGAAACTTTCCCAAAGCACCAGCACAAACAGGCAGCTCAGTTGATCTATCACTCCAATAATGCAGAGGGCCATTTGCCTTCTCTTAAGGAACACATCTTGATGTCCCTCCAGAACATCCCTAATGAAGACTCAACCTCAGAAACCACACTACCAATTGGCCACGGGAAGTGCACTGGAGGCTCTCACCCAGGCAAGAAGCAAACAGATGAGAGGTCTCCTAGAAAAGCAACATTAGCAATTGCTGAGCGAAAAGCTTACGATTTAAGATTTAAGGCTGCAACCGAGGCATGGGCAAGAGAGGAGGGAACAAGAAGGGGTACTGTGCAGAGAGAGCGAGCACTCTAGGCAGGAGCAGGTCATAGGGAATGAGGGGGTGCCACCTGAAAATAACACCTCGCTCTTCCCAACTCAGCTCTTTTCAGAATTGCACCCACAGACCCAAGCCACCTAAAATGTCAGCTGCAGGAGGCAGTGCAGTCACTAGAGCGTTGGTATTCCATAGCACATTAAAACAAGAGTTTCATTCCAGTGTTGCGGAGTCCAGAGAGGCCTTCCCAGGCAACCTGTCTATTTCAAGAGGCTAAGAGGTTCACATGGCAATAGTGACTACCTCTCAAACCATACCAAGCAGTAAAAGAGCCCCTAGGATGCACTTGAACAGCTGATGAAGCAATGGTTCGGGCCAAAGGTGGCTCAATTCATCACTCTCTCAAAAAACATTTCAATGATTTTTTTTTGTAAAGCGTGCAGCCTCACCAAGCCTGCTGGAGTACAAAAAAAACAAAACCCATTAATATGATTTCCTCTCTGAAATACATAATAATTCACAATTAAAGTATGCCATGGCAACAAAGTGCTGCAAATAAAGAGCTGGGAAATTAAAGCAATTAGTTAAGATTTACGATGCAGACAACGGTTCCGCTTTATTTCCTTTACCACAGCTTGGTGTCTTAAGTAATACCCTTGCTCAGGGGAGTCCCCACGCTGCCAGTGGTGCACACAGCCAAAGCTTTAGGGGAACAGCGCTAAATCTGAAATCTCTCATCATTTTAGTAAACACTCCACCCCTGCTGCTTCAAACAGACAATGGCAACAATCGCTCACCATTTGACCTGCTTCCCTCCCATGATCCCACTTTAACCTCTCGCCTCAGGGCGTCTGCTTCCCGGGGAGCCTCTGGATCCAGGCTATAGGCATGCCTCGGCCCTCACGTGCTCCGAATCAGTGCAGAAGGCGCCAGCTCCTGTCAATCTACCGCAGAAATATCTGCAAGCCGGATTGCTTCACATGAGCTGGAAGATGCACGGCACCAAATGTGCGGGGTCTTGGCGAGAAACCATCCGACGGCAGAGCAGCAGCCTCCACACGCAGATTTGACTCCAGTGTCGGCGAATTCAGCAGCCTGCGTTGGGGTTTTGCTGGTTTTCCGCTCGCCTTCTTCGTCTCCTGCTGCTGCATTTTGGTCAGCTGCACGCCCTTGCTGCTTGCATCACACAGACTGTGGTCTGGATGGCGAGGTGCATTTCTCATCCCATTCTGCCCAGTCCAGGTTCCCAGCACCTGCTGCAGATGCCGAGGCACAGCCGCGGGCAGGTGCTCCGGGAAGCAGCGGGTTCCTCACTCTTCCAGCCTCGGATCTGGACTCAGAACACGGCATGCAGCACTTCCCAGCCGGCGCGCAGCTCCCTATCTCTAGCTCCCTCTCTCTCCCGCTGTCACACAGGCTGTGCAAGGCAGAGCCTTTTCTCTGAGATGCCTGGCTCAGTGTGGGGGTGGGAAGACTGGTGAAAAGGGGAGGGGAAAGGGAGGATGGATGGGTGAGGGGCTCAGTGGCCTGGGAATCAGCCTGATTTTGCCAAGTTTTCCATGAATCATTTCTACTGCCTTTGCTTACGACAGCTTTTCTTCCTAGGAACTGATAGCAGTGCTGTGAGTTCTCTTTGCAGCGAGTTAACACCGACCTCGGCTGAAGCAGAGGGGATGCTCCAGGACAGGCTCGGCAGGCACACAGTTACACAGAGGAGGATGGCTGCCGTTCCTAACCACGCTTTTCTTGCTAATAAAAAAAGTATGGCTTTTTTTTCTCTCTCTCTCGTCAGCCACTTCTCACAACTGATCTATTTTATTTCTCTCTTTGGAGGGAAAGAGAATTAAGCATCTTGTTTTCATTGTGAAGCCTAGCGTCAATAGAGGAGCCAGAGGTTCACACTGCTCAAATTCCTTGGGTACACCACCAAGTGATCCATTTCACCAGAGCTAAAAGCAAGCACGGTCCTCAGAAGCTTGGAAAACAGCCAGCATGAGGCAGATTCATGGGGGAAAGGATGCGGGGAATATTCTCATGGAAAGAGCATTTTGACTATGCAAGGAGGAAGAAACCTCTAAACAAAGTCCATTGGAAGTCACTGCAACTGCTTGTGGATAGAGTTTTAAATAAGGCTGGAGGAAACTGGAGGATACATTTATGAAATTTATGAAAACAACACAAGTGCCCTCTGTATTTTGTATGCGGGAAAAAACAAGATACTAAGAATAAAGGACTGGACCACAATAGTCAGTACCCGTATGCAGTGGCCTTACATGCTAGGACCTCATTTATCTGGAGGTATATTGTGAGTTAGCTTTGATTTCCCTCATACATCCACAGCTATCTATGCATTCCCTGCATCCAGCCACAAAGCCCTTTCCTCCATCCACTCAAATCAAAACATACAGAACATGACCACTGCTGAGTCCAGCTGCCAAGACACCAATCACTGACCAATGCCCCACCACAGAGCAAGTACTCTTGATTTCATGATAAAACTTCATGTGAATAGATCTTTCTCCACTTGGCAGCTCCTCCTGCAATTAAACAGCCAACCTCTGTGTTTGTAATTGCTGTGCCTCTGGCTAATGGCATCAGATGCCTTTTTACCACAACAGCCTCAATCTGCTCTCTCCCTGCTCACACAAAAGTTCTATATCTGGCAGTGCTGGAGGCTACAAAAAAAGCAGTCTTCTGCCTGGCAGCCCAGATTTGTTCCCCAGCTGGAGCCTTGGAAAAAATATATATATCCAGCCCTCAAAGCTTCGCTCTTGCCCTTTGATAACGCAGACAGAATCCAGCACCTTCAACATCACTTTCTGCCTGCCTCTGAGGCCTTGCAGCTTACAAACTCAAGACAATTTTTGTATTATCTCTATTTTTCATATTCTTATGAAAATAAGAAATAAAAGAATAGCAATTCTTTTTTATTACATATATGCATTATCTCTTATCTCTACTTTTTAAGGAACAAATCTGCACACTGGACGGGGAAATCCCTTTCTCAAGAAATTACGAGTGAAATCTAATTACAAATCAGAGTATATTCCCAGTTGCAATTTAGAAAGTGTTTCAGCTCCAGCTTGATCCACTCTCTGATCAGTTCCTGGTGAGCTGTCAGTCCCTCCCTCTGCAACTCCATGAGACAGGACCAGTGGAGTCAGGGACGGAACCCACACACACTGCACAGCCTCCGAGGGCCTCGCGGTCCCTCCAGCTCCGGAGCCACATGCACAGGGAGCAAAGTGCAGAGGAAGGTCCCAAAAGAATCCAGGTTCACAATCAATAACTCAGCTAGAAAGTATTTCCTATTACTGATACTCACCAACATGAGGAGGATTTCTCTCAAAGGTACAGGTTCTTGGCATATTTCTTTTCACTAACCTCAGCATCCTCAGCTTTTCCAGAATTAGATCCCACTAAAGCTTTGCCAAATCCACCACTGCACTATGCCAGGCCAAGGCCTCTATCCACCCACATCTACTGAATGTGGAATTTCCACAGTAGTTGCCATGTTTCAATGGGATGTGTTTACTCTTGAAAACTGGACAGTTTTAAAAGTTCCAGAAAGAGATTTAAAGGGCAAAGAGTCTCACTGAAAGGCTAGATAATTTACCATATACTAAGAAAAACTCATGGAATTTTAAAGACAGATAGAGCAAAGAAAAAAAAAATCCAAAACCAAAAGCAAACAACAACAACAAAAAAACCACTCACACAAAACAATTTACCACAAGCATAGATGGAAATATTCATTCACTAATGAAAACAAAAGAACAGCAGTTGTTCCACAATGCCTGAGTACCATAAAAATCTTATACTTCAAACGGAGGGAGAAGGAGGCAACAAATTTCACTCATTGTCCTGCTAGGATCACAGTTAGGAAGTCTACACTGCAGTCCTGTGAAATTAGCCATGAAATCCTATTGCCAAGGCCAGAATTTTTATATCTCCCTTGGAAATGACAGTGTCAAAAGTACACTCTCTGCTGACATCATGTGGAGACAGCGGTCTGGTAAGCAGCTCCACGGCAGTTTCCACACCTCTCTACATGTGTCTACCAGCAGTGTTTATAAAACAGGCCTCGGGCTGGACAAGGGGACAACAGAGCAGAGCTGGGGCTTACTGTGGGGCCAGGTGAATCAAGAGAGCTGTCGCGATGTCCATGCAGCTCTGCCCTCTCAGTCTGTTCTTGAGGAGCTCAAATGGAGCAAAGCCTCATGCCCTGAGGGAGATCTGATGTGTTTAGACATTCGCTCCTTCATTTTCAAGATAGTTTCTTAAAAAGGGAAGGTCATGGTTCCTGTGACATTACTCTGCAGATCAGCCAGGAGACGATAGTTTGGAAAACCTCCTTTCTATCAAAAAGAGCCAGATTCTGGTGATAAGGGCAGGCACACTGAAGGGAATACAGGGTACGTGCTCGGCCATGCACAGGACCATTAAGGGATGCATCTTGACAACAGCAAGTTTCTTACCTGGAGGAGTGGGACTCTGAGGGTACATTCTGCTGCCCTTCATACTGCTGCACCAATGCCCGGACACTCCAATAGGGATTTCCAATCTCCTCATCCATGCTGCTGTTTCTAGAAGTAAAAATTAGAGAATAAAGGAGGGCTTACCGGGAAGGGGCAGAAATTACCTTGGTCTCTAAGGAGGATGGCCGGAGAGCTAAAGAAAGGAAGGTAATTAAGAGGGGGCAGCTAGAAAGCTGCCATTTAAAAAAAAAATACATCTAGCATCAGGGACCTTCATTCTGTATTATTGGTATTAGGAAACAGAAACAGATAGGATCTTACCTTTTAAGCCCATCCCCACTCTGTGGCTAGAAAAAAAGGGGAGTTCTAGGAAGGCAAGAAAAAACAAATATACACAAATAAGAACAATGACCGGTTTTCCTGAAGAACTCCTGGCCTAAAGTCTTTGCAAGAAAAACCTTTAACATTTATTTTTTCAGCAAAACATATATTTTCAAATTCATTTCCAAACTGCTTCATGGGTACTCCCCTGAGCCAGTATAATATGGGCCAATGACCTTTAACTGTGTAAATGAAACCCTTGATATGCAGCCATCTGGCTTCCATTTAAATGTCATGACTATTATTACTGTAATCCACATTGCACCTTTTGCATGTGTTACTTTATTTTTTTATTTATTAATAGTTACACATTCCTCCTGTACACGGATCATTTCCCTTCATTATCACCAGAACTCCTCTGCTTACAGCTGATTAACAGCACACAGCAACCCTCTGCATCCGTCTTTGGCAGGAAATGTAACAGTGCGATGAACAGTGACATCGAAAATAGAAGGGACTTGGACAACAGGAGCAAAACTGTAAGTCTAGGGGAGAAAAATGCTCCTAGGTCTGCAGTCCTGCAGCTAATACCTTAGCTTTCAGTTTCATTTGAAATGACAGTCTGTAGGTGCGCAGTACCAAGACAGCTCATTAAAAGCAGCGCAAGTAGGAGAAAAGGAGGCAGCCTTAAGCACAAAGTAGTACTCGTTTGCAGCGAGGTAACAGGAATCCAGCAGCTACTTCACTGTTACAACTGAAAAGAAGCTAAAATATCTGTTTTGTTTTCATCATGAGGCAGCCAGGCCAGATCACTACTCCCTTTTGTCAGGCCACCATCGGTGTCACTAAGACAGTTCTTAGTTTGTCTCCATTCGTTTGTGTGACAGGAGATCTCTTGCATAAGAAAGCATCCGGATAGAGAGACCTAACCTGGGGCTTTGGTTTTGAAGGTCTTTCGCCCAGCGCAGCTTGACTTGAAGCAATCAGGAAGCAGCCCTTACCTCTGCCGGTGCCGAGCAACATCCCGGCCCAGCTGCGAGACGTCTTGGCGGACATCGGCCAGAGCAGCCACGGCTCCCTGGGCCACCGCGGCAGCTGAACGAGGCCTGTGACCGGCGGACGATGCCAGGGCCGACGCGCTCTTCCCTCCAGCGCCAGCTGGTGAGCTGTGGTTCACTGCCCTTCCTGAGCCTGGTTTGAAATGAGCTGCTAAGGCCAGGATCAGCCTCATGATAGATTTCAAGTTCCCATCCACAATATCTGCAAAATACAATTAATACCGAAGGCAGGGCCATTAATAGGAAGTCATATGAAGCAACATCTGATGAAAAAATGTCAGGGAAATTAAATCCAATGGGTCATGCCAGTTAAAAAAAAAAACACTCTGCAACTAGGACTGCATTACAGCACGGATGCTCGGTTGTGCTTGTTTTGTACAAAGGAGCATGCTGACTGCCACCTACAAATCACAAGTTTAAGTGCTTACAACAGGCCTGAGCCTTCTCTCTGTGGACATTTCAGCTAACAGTGCAGTAGGTAACATGACAGCAGATTGTAATTACTATAGGTTCTCCTGAAAAGTGCAGCCGTCAGTGAAGACTACCACCCTGGTCCTAGCAACTGCTCCAAATGGTAAATGGAATTTGCATGTTTATGCAAAGCATTTGCCTTGATATGCAAATGCTAAACTTCTCACCTTGACATAGAAAAGCCTTGTGCTCCTCTGTCAGAGCCCAGAAGGGTCATGTGCTCTGCACAGTCAGTCTCAGCACCTCTGCCGTGCCCCTCATCTGCAGGGCCACGGACAGTAGGAACAGTCCTCCTTCCAATACAGTCAGCAAACCACAAGGATGAGGGCCTGTCTTTGCCACCCAAATATTTTTTTCCCCAGTCCTTGTGATATGTGACTAAATCATGCCATAGACATGTGATTTTGTGTTTTGAGAACGTGCATGATCACAGGTTTCCAGCGGTCCAGATTTTTTTCCCCAAGGCTCATTTTAGAATAACTTCTATGGCTTTCTGGTGAAACAGTCTAAGTCTGTATCAACCTTTGCACCATTATCTGTTCTTCTGTCTGCTTAAGAGCCGCAGAAGAGGTATTCCTGCTTCCCTTCATTGATTTTTGCTACGAAAAGCAGGTAAGAGTACACTGTTATTCAACCCAAAACCTATTACCAAACCACAGAAAGTGGAAAAGACAAAGTAAACAGAAAAACTATCCCCTAAAAACTAAGCAGTACACTGTCAGTTTAAAATGAAACAAAACAGAACTAGGCCTTCAACAAACAGAAAGATCTGAGGCAACCTCCAGAGCATATACCTTTGGCTGATGTCTGATGCATGCGGATCTTCTTTGATGCCACAAACTGCAAGACCTTCTCCACATTTTCCCTCATTTCCTGCTGACTGGTGGGATTGACCTGAACTCCATTCAGCTTCTCACCAGCTACAAAAATGGAACACCTTAATTACAGAGGGGAACAGAATTGCTTGCTGCCATCCATCACAGGAATGGCTGTAAGGGTAGGGACTGGTCTCAAATCCTGTCAGAGACTGCAGGAGACATGCAGGATTTCTGGATACCTTACAAGCAGGACAAGAACTGCGGATAACCAGGTTAGAGATTGATTTGCCTTATATTGGCTGCAAAGGTGCATTTTGAGCACCTTACTTATTATTGTTCCATTATTATTCCTCAGTGAGCCTGTGCCCATCTATGTGGAAACATGAGGATTTGCATTTTTGCTTCCTTTCAGGACAGCCCACTCTCCCCAGCTCTGATGCTGTCAGCAGTGGCCATCAGTCAGCCCCAGAGGTCTGCACCAAGGGCAGCCTCCTGCACACCGCGTCTAGCCCTGCCCGAAGACACTGCCACGTGGCACTACTGACCTACAATCTCAATAAGCGACGAAAGGATAACTCCATCTCGGAGATCTTGTCTCAGGTCTTGGACTGGCTTGATTGCTGGCTTCTTCTTCAGCTGGGAATTCACCCAGGCCACATATGCCTGTAGCTGTTGCTTGAAATAAATAAATTAAAAAATGCAAACTGTTAGCAAATCAGCACTTTTTTATAGGGGAAGCTGCCCGGCTCTCACTTTTCTCTGCAGATTCCACTGTCTTCTGCCTTCGAAAACAAACACAAATGGGTCTAATCCCAAAGCCCGCTGAGCACTGACTGACATCACTGCACACTGTGGTGCTGCTAGGCCCATGCCAGGACAGGAAGAGCAAGCCAGACAGCAGGACAGAACTCACGCTAAGCCCAACCAAGGACAGAACTTGCTTTACATAATATCCAATACATGCAGGTTCCAAAACAATGCTGTCAGCCCCTCATGGTTGATGCCAAAATTAGCTCGCTCATAGTAGTTAACCCCTTTCACACCCACTCCCAACTATTTCCGGTCAGACACCTGAAAAGTTAAAAAAGGACCGTGCAGAGGCAGAAAAACCCATGCAAAAGGCACATGAAATTATGCCCATTACCAAAAGAAAGCAGCAGAGCAGATTCCCTGGAAGGGACCACAGCCCCCCTGCTCCTCAGCACTGCAGGCTCGGCTCCTCGGGTTCCCCAGAGCTGCACCAGCATTTCCAACAGACCCATTTTCTTTCTCTCCAGAGCCTGCATACACGGAGGCTGCCCTTGTGTCAGCACTTAGACCCACAACGCGCAAGAGCAAAGAGCACCAAGGGCATCCCATGTGCTGCCTCACACAGCTGTGGATTTCCACGCAAGGGGAAGAGCGGGGAGACGCCGGCTCCCGGTCCACGCGTGAAGCCTTCTGCCGTCCCTGCCTGGAAGGAACAGACACTTCACGTGGCCTTGTCCCTTCTGGCTGCCTCCCACTCGCGCTTCCGTGGCTAGTGGGAGCCCTGCTGAAATGAAAACACCTTTGGGCAAGGTTTGTGGAGCATGTGGAATGTAAACAGACTGATCCATTTATGGGATTACCTCTCTTTCACTAAGCTTCCCGTTATTCCACCAGCGTGGCAGGTTTTAAGTCTCCATTTCATATTATCTCAGCAATGTCAGTCAGAGCTTATGCTTTTCTTGCCCACGACTAAAATCACATTCTGATCACAGCCTCACTTTAATTATCCTGACAAGGGAAATCCAACTTGAACCACCCCATGGCCCAGTCTGCTGAATCAGAAAGGTGCCCAGACACTTATGCCCAGTCGGTTTGCTCACTCAGCAGAGCGCTGGCGAGCAGAACAGAGGAGTGGAGCCTGCGGGAGCACCCGCTCGGGTTTAGGGGGAGGAAGCACAAGTGGGACACTTTGTTTGCGGGAGCACCCGCAGCCCCTCACGTGGCCTGGGCCATCTTCTGCGGCTGCGATGGCAGCAACCTGTATGTTCTGTCCAGTGCCACCTTACTCCTGCACATCCGCTGCTGCAGTAACAAAGGCTGCCTTGACTTCTGCACTTCTTGGTGAAAACAATGACCGTGCACTGATTTTCCTATCAACAGTGATAACTCTTCCTGCCAGCC
>JAUBOD010000189.1:464410-501971 GCA_032353885.1 Nothura maculosa
GACTTCTGCACTTCTTGGTGAAAACAATGACCGTGCACTGATTTTCCTATCAACAGTGATAACTCTTCCTGCCAGCCTCCAAGAAGCATCCCAGCCTCTTGCAAGGACTCTTAAACCGAGCATGTGGGCACTGAGATCCAGTCTCCTCGCATAACCTAATTCCAGAGCCAGACACACCACAAGCCTTCTATTACGTGGGCATTCAGTTAAGCTTTAATTTATTCAAATAATTATCAGTGGAAGAGAAGTAGGTTTGTTTACAGAGCCATCTGTTACCGAGTAAGACAGCATCAGCGCCATCATGGAAATATCTGCATTCAATAAAGACTTTCCAAATAGAGTTGCTTGAAAATTGCATCTGAAGTCTGTGTAATTTAAGAAAATAATCTCCTTTTCATAGATTGTGTTTACTGCTTTGCACTCATTTTTTTTTTAAATCACTTTAGAAAATTCAGAATGAGAATGCTATATTGTACTAATTCTGTGGTGGGTAGAACTCCTAGCCTGCAGAAGACTGCAATTCTGAGAGTCTATAGAGTTCTTCCATTCAGAAACCTTCTTATATTTTTTTTCCCCCACTCAAAGGAAAAAAATGGGCAAGAAGTAAAGCCTTTCCCTAAAGAGCTGATTGTGTTTCTTCTCTGAGCATTCTTTGTGCACTTACAAAAACATATTTTTGACACACCATTAATCTATTATCTCTTCAAAGCATGAGAAGATTGAAAATCTTACCAGAAAAAAAATTAAATCCCAATACATTTACATTTTAAGTAATCCTGGTTAAAAGGAGGATTTTGAGGCAACGGAATATGGATGCCACCATTACAAAAAGGAGAATTGCATAGTGTAGCTGCTGCAGTACTGCAGACTTTGACTTAATTAGCAGACTTAGTATTACTTTTTCCACTAAAGCATACGACTTTTTTCCTCGGCTGTTCAGACAGTTGGTTTGTTCATCATTTCCGATTTTGTATCCAAAAAAAACTTGACAAGGTAATGACTTTACCAAGAGGCTTGGATTCCTGCAAAACTCAAACTCACGGCACAAACCATCACTTCTGGCAGCCGAGATGAGCAGGTAAGTGAACTTACCAAGAAAATCACAGATAGAAAAAAAGCCTAATGACCTAAAAATGTACAAGCTGGTGTTTAATGCATAGAGGAACAAAGCCACAAGCCGCTCAGCAGCAATCCTTGCGCAGCGATCCCTGAAGCGGGGAGGCAAGGCGGCCCTGCTTCCCTGCTCCGCATGCCGTGCCGTGCGGCCGCGCAGTGCCGGGAGGGGCGGCCCTGCCGCTCTCTGGCTCGCGTCCTGGCTCCCAGCACAGCCCTGAGCTCACAAACGCAGAGGCAGCGCAAGCAGCCGAGCGCAAACCAGGCTTAGCAAGGGCTGCCGAGGTCTGGGGGACAGGGCCCGGAGCACCCCATGCCTGCTCAGATGGCTTGGCAGCTGTTGAGTCCTTTGCCACCTTCCTGCTGAGCCTTTGCCCTTCACTAGAAGGGAAGGTCCTGCAGAACCTATTACACCAGTTCCTGCCCCATTCTAGCTCCACTAATTCCAGCTTCCAACTCAACTCCAAATTGCCCAGGCTTTGTAAAATCCCTGCAGGTTCCCCTTGCTGGTTTAGAGTCCAGTCTGGCTCACAACTACATCTAAATGCATTCGGAGAGAGAACAACTGATGTTCTAACTAGCTCACCTCCTTCCTTTACCCAAATAATTCATCCTTCCATCACCAATCCTCAGTAGCTTTCTGCCACTCCCCTGCATTTTGCTCCAAGCTGCAGTTCAGTCTCATTCTGGAGTTAAGATACCAGACACCAAGGCCAGTTCTGCACCTCCTGCACCAGGATTTTTTTCCTAAAAAAAATAGGATTTTCTAAAGAAAAAAAAAGTATGAGCCTAGTCTAAGATTTGCTATACAGAGCACAGATTATTAGGATTGTGATGGAGTTAGGTTTAATCCTATTTATATGAACATAGCTTTGTGTTCCAAAAACAGGCTGTGTTTACCTGTGTGCTGCAACTAGAAAAGTAACTACCTCACCTGAAACTTGGAGCCCTAATTGCTTTAGCTCCTCTACAAGGCTCCATTTGGAAGAACAGCAATATTCCCAATCTTTACTCTGTTTGTCCTTTATACCTTTTAGTCACTGCCCACAGACCAAGTCTAAGGGGGTCAAGAGGAACAGCCCTCGTGCTACAAGGTTGGTCCCAGCGGGAAAGGCATTTAGTGTCCTGCGTATTCAGAGCACAGAAGCAAATGTCTGCAGAAACAAAGCTCAAAGGGTGGTCTAATTGCATCAGGATGTAATGTTTAAGACCTTGCATGACTTCTAAGCTCTCCGACATCTTAATTAGATGATCTCTGTAATCTGCCGTCCAGTGCTCTTCCCGTTTGCGGTCTTGCATTTTTGTGCGATGAGGCCTTTGCAGAGGCAGAAAATAAAAATGCACAGGCAAAGAGAATGGTGTTTCTCTCTGCTCCAAAAGCTAGCAGATTTTTTTTTTCTTTTGTGAAAATCACTACTTAAATATGATTCAAGCATTTTAACACAGGGAGATAGGCTCTGATGTGTCTAACTGTGAAACACAGCCACTAAAGGACCCGCGTAATGCCAGATGACAGTGCATATGGAGATGGCTCCTCTTTTACATACCTCTTGCTTTAAAGCAGAGCATGCAATTTTTTGAAAATAACTTTTGGTCCATCTTGAGCACAGAAGATGCCTCAGTACAGCAGTGCTGTTTGGCAAAGGAGGCATCTACACAGTTTCACACACACCAGAAAACAGAAATACTGTGTGAGCTGAAAAAGAGAAAACTTGTGGCTCAAAAGCTCCATAACCCCTATCCCCTATCTGAACGCAAGCTTTTAAGGTCAGGATCAGCAGAACACTGTCCTGGTGTCCGGCGGCGAAAGAGCAGGGATTTTTGCTCAAAGCCTGGCAGTTTAGAAGGGCCGAAATGAGAGCTGCCTTTGGCATCTTGGCTAACCGCTTGTTACTGGGAGGGGAATAAATGACTGGTCTGTGGTTCCTATTTGGTCTATAACAGGAGCGGCTTGCTGGCAGGCTTGCAGATGCCAGCTCGAGTGCTGGACGTCTGCAAAGGATGAAGTTTAGAGCTGAAGGTGCATTTCACAGGTTGTCCAAGTACAAACAATAGCGAGAATTTCCAGAGCACTCAGCTATCTTTCAGGATATACGGTTATTGACTTAAACATTTGCTGCATCTCTCACTGTCCTCTACCCATAACCAGTAAGGGCTGCAGTGTTAGAGGGCAAGATTCACTTCCAGCACAAATGCGAATATTCAAACGCTATAAATTCCTACTGTCATTTTTTATTCTTTTCATGTCACAGAGACACGTTTTGAACAGCTGTCATGCTGCATTCCAGGGACATTTGACTTTCAGTAAAGGATGGAGTAATCCTTAGGTGTGCCTGCAAATGCTGCTGGTTTGCTCAGTTAGTATGACATTTTAGAATACCTTTTGAAAGAGTTTGATAGAAGCAAATACCAGATCTTTTTATGTAGCTCATGAAGCCAGCATAGCCACTCACGTCTAAAAGACGGTTATGCTTTGTAGTTTGTTACAATCTAATAATAACTAACCTTGAGTCTCCTTTCAGGGAACTAAACCTAGGTGAGCAGATGGCAGGAAATGTATGACTCTAACTGCTTTTTATCTCCATAGAACTGAAGAGTTATTTTACTGGTGCAGAACAAAAGTCCAGTATTCCAGTTTTCCTTTTCACATAAGGTACCTTTTCCTTCTGCTGATACTTGGCCAAGGCATATCCTTGCTGTCACACAGTGATCTCACCTGTGCCACCCATCTTCCAGATGGGGGGGGGGGTTGTGAGCTGTAATTGAGCAAGCTTTCTTCAAATAGGGATCTTGCCTGACACTTTCTAGCACCACAAGAAAGCGATTTCTCTGGGATTCATCTATTTTCCACCCCTTCTTCTCTTAAATCCCATCTGTTTGTAAAGGTCCTGGGATTACTCACCATAGCTTCCACACACACAGTGATAGCCCTATGCGCTCTTACATTCACAACTGTGAAGGTGGTAATCTGTTCATTTAAATGGTGTTAGGGACCATATCTGGCCCTTTTGCAGTACATTTCAGTGCCCCAACTCCCCAGTCAGGGAGAAGAAAGGACTTTGAGTTTTGAGGCTCTTCTCTCTTTGAACAGACAGTATTTCCACCCAAGCAGACATGAAAAAGCTGAACCATAGGTATCTTACTGTAAATTGCCAGTGGAGCATTTGATTCCCCTTAATTGTCAAATGGTTCCCCTACACCCAAATACAGTTTAAGGTCTGTCAAAACAAAGTGCGCTGAGACATCATGTGCTGCTTCAGGAAAGAACAGGAGCCCTGTTCCGGATTTAGGAGCAAGCAGGCACCAGCACAGCAGAGAGACAGGGGAGAAGCTCTGTAAAGAAGGGAGGCACGCAGTACAACTGAGCAGTGCCTTTTGCAGGCAAGAACCTTTAGTGTGAGGAGAGGGGAAAGGACCTCCACTGAGGTTACCTGGTAAGCATGCACAGGTAACCACAAGTAAAATGCTAGCAGAAGTAAAGATGATGTGGAATGAGATTCAGCCATTCTAAATGCAAAATAGCAGCACCTTTACAGAGCTTCAAATAGTGAAATCCAGGCTCTGAGGAGTCGCTGTGTGACAGAATCTTGCAGGAATGTGCTAGCCCCAATGGCCTGACCTGGATGAAGAGACTGCAGTCAAAACAGCTCTCTTCATAGTGAATCCTATTAGCTATAAATAGCACTCACTGCAAGGGGAGGGTGAGTGCAGGTTTCTCCTACTAAGATCCCAGTAGCAGAGACGTTTTCATCACCAATCAAATGATAGATCATGGGGGACAGGACAGCTGCAAGTACAAGACATAGCAATGCCAGAAATACACTGCCAGAAAATTATTCAACCAGAAAAGCAAACGAAACCCAAACCCAAGCCACTTCTCACAGCAAGGATCCAGAACTCGCAGGCAAAGCTTGAGTGAACTGACAGATAGGGCAAAGCTCCGACAGCGAGAACAAGCAAGGAGATGCTGTGTGCGGGAAAGAGAGTGAATTCCTGTCTCGGCCTGGGGCCTTGCACTCCCTCAGCTGTGGCCTGGCCGCTGCGCTCCGGCGGGCGGCCGGCACTGAGCAGCCCGTGAGGGGCAGGGCAGAGAGCCCCACCTGAGCACAGCCCTTCCTGCGCGAGCGTGTCTCCCTGCAAGGGCCAAACTTGTGCCCTGCTTTGAGCTGCAGGAGACCCTCGTCCAAAACAACCTCGAGCTCTCGAAAACTCCCCGCCGTTTGCATCTGCACGGAGCAGCCAATCCCAGTCCCAGGCTTGTTGTTCAGCGTAATCTTGGAGGGAGCAGTTGCCATTTCAAATGATGCACTGCGTGCAAGCGACTGCATATTGAGTCTGCCAGAGGAAATGAGCCTCCTACTTGAAAAGAGAAGGCGGAGAGGGAGATAATTGTTAAAATAGAGCCACATTAATGGCTTGGAGCTGTCAGGGCCATTTCTGACACTTTTTTTTTGGCGCGCGTGTGTGTGTGCGTGTGTGTGTGAGACCCATCTGTCTTAAACAACTGCCAGAAGCCTAAGCACGCCTTAAATAAACTGCATTTCCTCAAAGAAAGAGAATGACCTGAGGCCATGTGGACAGGGCCACCACAGCAGAGACCTTGCACTTGAGTTTTCCGTATGTTATAAATTGCCATTTACAGCAGCCACACATTCCCATGGCACCATCCAGCTGTGGGACTGAATTATTTAGCTGTCTCAGAGCAACATAAGACTCTCTAAGCAGCAGGGAAGCACCTTCAAGGCAGGATATTCCGTTAATGAAAGAGGGACAGGAGCAGCATGATGCCCACAGGGGAGTTCAGTCCATTTCAACATTAAACAAAAGTTACCCTGCTTTGCAGATGTCACTCTGCAATCTATTTTGGCTCAGGGACTCTGAAAGGAAAGGACCTTGAACTTAGCCCTGAACTTGCAATTTACAGGGCTCTTTTAGCAATCTGTGATTATGTTTATCGTGGAGAAAGCACCAATCTAACCGGTTATCAGTGCAGCAGAATGGCATTAGCTGCGGACGGGCACGGATGCTGCGTTCCCGCCTCTCAAGAGTCCTGGAGGCTGCCCGGGCGGCCCCCTTCAGCCAGCCGGACGGTCGGGAAGGAAGGATGCAGAGAAACAAAAGAAACTTGTCTGCGGCCCCTTGCTGAGCTGGGTAACATTCCAGACAGGGATTATAGGCCAAAGGTGCAAAACAGAGAGGCATAACCAGCATCCCCAAAGAAGCAGAACTATAGCTAGCTTCGAGGCCCAGAACGAGTCCCGGGCTGTGCCTGAGCTCAGCACACATACCTATATAGAAGGCTGCTAGCTACTTTCCTATTCGTGCATGCTCACCTACGCACAGATTTGGAAAGTACAGCCTTGTATTTCAAGGTACCAAGTCACAAAAACAGCCACCTGGCCACAAAGAAATGCTCCACTAAAAGCATATCACGGACACTGGGTCAGCAAGGCAATTCTTGCAATTTGCTGCTTCTGTAACACGGTGCCTGGCTCTATCTTGAATCTGTTTTTACATCCAATTATTATGCTTTGTAGCCACTCACTTCCAGTCTTTTAACTTTGGAGCAGTGTGCTGAGATCAGACACCTCAGGACACTCTGTCACATCTGAGCACTTAATACAACGGTTACTATTAACTTACACCAGAGAAGAAATTGCTGCCCCTGAGAACAGGAAGCGTAACCCTCTGCAACTCGAGCTAAAGTGATACCTTCGCTAGCTAAAAATGAGTCCGAGGCTCTCTGTGAAGAAGGCGATGGAGTATTTACACAGTCAAGCAGAGCATTAAGAGGAGACTTGTGGTTGGCGTGAAGCTGTGAGGTTCCAGTTTCAGGCCTCTTTTGTTTTGTTGTGACTGGTGCTGCTGCGCTTGGCAGGGGTGTGCGTTTGCTCTCAAGAGTGGAGTAGCGGGGGGGCACAGTGAGATGGGTCGGGGCCTGGCATGGATGAGAATCACGAACACAACCTAAACAGGATATGTGTGCTAAGAAAGAATAGAACACCCCGAAAGCGTATCCTCGCCCCCAGGTGAGAAAGGAGACAGCAGCCGCTTTGCTTCCAGCACAAGCCCCCACAACTCTCCTTGCTTCTCATCTTACAGGCAGGAAATGGTGTTCCAGCGTGCTGTACACAATGAAGTGCAGGGGCTGCCCTGGTGCTGCGTACCAAGTCCACAAACAGAGAATCCAGCTCAACTAACTTGTCGCGCACCCTGAAGAGGGAAGCAAACAACCTGCTTTCCCCTGGCAGTCTCAGCATTCCTGTCTCTGGAATTGGTTGGCAGTTTTCATTCCTCATTTTATGATTTACCTGGCTCCCTGACAGCAGAATAAGCATATAAAGAGCACTTCCAAAATGATGTTTTCCTGACCAAGATGAATCTCAGTCCCCCCACAGAACAGGACGGAATAACAAACCAGACAGACGGCTCTGTGTCAGCCTTTCTCAAAATCTATGTGTCCACATAGCAGATTTATAGCCTTTCCAACAGCTCTCAGACATAAAGATCTCATGTAGCTAAGAAAGGAGTCAGTACTGCAAAATAACCCTACTCCGCAACCTTACTACAGGTTATAGTATTTCTGATACAAGAATAGAAAAGAGCTAAAAACATCAGCTGTAAACCAGCTACAAACTCTCTGAAACTACTGTTGTTTTGCAGCCCCCTGGCTGAGCTGCTCAGTGTGCTTTTCTGCTAGCAAGCATTTCCCCCTCCCAGGAATCTTGCTCATTTTTCTCCTTTCCTGCTTTGCAGAGCACTAGGAGACACACCAAGTCCTGTGAGAGGCTGCACAAGAGCAGGCTGCTGTGCCCTGGAGAGCTCTGCCTAAGACGTGGATTGTGCATTTACCTCCGTGAATCCCTCCTGCAGGATATCCAGGACATTCCCTCTGGCCAAACAGGCGAGCATTCTCCAGGAGCCCACCGCCGGGCGGGGGTCTCAGCAGACGCAGGGCAGCTCCTCCGGCTCAGGGCACGGCCTCCTTCTCCTCTTCCCAAAGACAAAGGGTTGGAGCTCATCAGGAACCGCATTCATAGTCCCATGTGTGCAGCCCGTTCCTGCACGCACGATAGTTGAGCCAAAGTCAGGGCTCGCACTGGGCATGCTCCGGAGGGCGCTGCTGGGGGAGTTGCAAGCTGGATGTCATTCGGTTCCTATAGAAACGCCTCGGCTTACAAGATGCAGGCCCAGGACCGAGTTGGGGAAACATCTGAAACCCATTTCCAGCGATCGTTCTCACGCGGAACCTGCTGCGCGCAAGGGATTTTCAACCCCCCAAACACGGCGGGCTACGGCTGCCGTGGGGGCAGGGAGACTGCAGGCAGGAGAAGGCAGGGAGCGCATGTCTGCCTTGGCTGGAAGGCTGCGGGGGGAGACTGGCAACATCCTCCACCTCGAACTCTCCGCAAAGGGTCAGCAGCCCCAAAGAAAGAGCCCCAGAGAAAGCCAACCCTGCAGAGGCAGGAAACGGCAGCCGGGCTGCAGCGCAGCAAGCAACCTTCATGCCGGACCAGCCTTCACTCTCGCTGCTGTGCAAAGAAGTGAAGGATTAAAATCAAAAGAAAGAAAAACTTTCCAATAGAATTAAATACAACTGCAAGCAAAGTTTCTAAATCAGTAAAAACTGCATTCACTGCAGAAAACAGCTACCAAATACCTCCAGGCAGTCCCTTAGACTTCTCCTCATCTTAGAGGAAATGCCCGGAAAAAAGCCTGAGAAGCCTCTAAGACCAAAAGCCACCTTTCGCCAGGGGCTCTCGCTGCCAATCCAGACAGCAACAGTACAGGCACTGTCCAGTGATATTCAGGCTTGCCTTTGGATTTCATAATATTTGGTTTTGCCCAAGCATTTCCAAGTGAGAAGGCACACTTTAAAACAAACATGTTTTTCAGCCTAAGTATTGGAATGATCCGGAGGAGAAAGCCACAGCAGAATTTTGTCATGCTAATATTTTCTCTACCAGATCTGGAAATGTGTGGCTAAAACTGAGAAGGACAAGCAATACATCATTCACCAATCCAATTCATTCCAAAGCAGGCTAGCCACCTCCCACATAATCACACTTGAGCTTTAAATTATTTACTCCTGTTTGTTTGCCTTACATATTTTAAATATTTCAGTGTCAACTAAGATTTTCATGTTATCATTGATTGCAGTATCACAGTTGTTAAGCAAAATAGAAAATATTGTGAGGCTTTGTATAAAATTCTTGACAGCGAGCGCTGCTGATGGTTAGCCCCATGAGCCAGGCTGCATGTAAGACTCAAAATGGCTAATTAGACTGCAATAAATATTTATCCTCAATAACATCTACACAAGAAACATCCACAATGTAATCAAGTAGATTGTGCCTTTGCAGTTTCAAGCAATTTTGGTATATAATCTTAATAAAGGGTTTCTCCATTAGACTGAAAGTGACCTCATTTGAGCTTTTTCTATGGACTTTACTGTGACATGGTTGACTAATATTCTCAGATAAAGATCCTATTTACTATCTGGTTTTCAATGCTGCCTAGTAAATATACATTCATAACAGATGTACGATATTAAAATGTGAAAAGGCTAAGGTCAATCCTTCTCTATACCACTTAAATTTATGGAGTAAAGAAAAATAAATGCAAGGTATACGGAAATAAAATCAAATGCAAACTGTCTGCACAGAAAGCTGGCAGATGGCTTTTAGATATTCCCTGTTTTTCCAATTTATTATATGAATTTGATAGCAGATTAAATATAATATGTTCATAATCCTTACAAGCTCCAAATATTAGTACTTGTCCTTTGAAGAAGAGAGAAGCCATAGGCAGCAGCTACAGATTTTACACAGGAGACATGACACAAATTCACAGGACTTAAAAATAAATAATAAAGAAATAATCTGTTCAAGCAGTACAGAAATATGAAGTATACACAGGATTTAATTTGTAAAGAGTATTGTTTAAATCATGATAAGCTGATACACCGAGAAAAATGGTTCATTTATCACAATCCTCAGTGGCATTTAGTAGGTGTCTTGTTGCATTAGCAATGGACAAGAATGAAGCACTTACTACTGGCGTTTGCACTCCATCGTGTAAGGACTACAAAGCATTTGGGCAACAGCAGGATATAGGAAATACCATTAAGCCAGTGCTTGCTGTGCAACCTGTATTTGATTGTAGAAGTTTTATACGAGGTTTTGACAGGCATCTCCAGTTTGTCAGGGGTGCAGAGCAGCTGTGTTCAGAAGTCAGACACAGCTATTGGATCAGCTAAATACAAAACAATTCCAAGCTCCCAGTACAAACTCTGAGTGGCACTAGCCCCAGTCTGAGCCTCAGTGAGGAGATAGTCACACGTCACATATCTGTCAATCAGAGCATGCTCTTTTATACCCTGTATTCCTATTTCCTGGCACAATGGAGAGGATGTAAAGCCACATGTGTCACCTATAATATCGCAGTTCCATTCTGGAGAAATGCAGAAAGACTATCTCAGGTGAATACGCTAGCGAAGCTGTGAAGAAGCTTCCCTGCCTTGGAGAGACTATTCAGGTTAGAAGCCCTCCACTGCCTTTCTTTTTCGATCACCAAGAGAAGCTGGGAGAGAGACACGAAATTTAGGTGCTTCCATTCAGTCCTGTATCCCTATTGTGGACCTGCCACCTACTCAAACACCAGCACAGCAAAGGGCAAGGTGGTGCTGCAAGTGCCAGTGTCAGGTATAGGCCTGCTCACTGTGCATTTCCCATCAGAGATTTTGTCATCAAAGATTTGCTTCTGTATGTGCTTCTTATCTCTGAAAGAGAACTGACTCATTTTGGTAATAGGACTGTCGGAGAATAGAAACTAGGCCATTTCTGTTGGCTAGCCCGAGTAGCCGAGCATGCTGGGCTCTTCTTTTGTCTGTAATAGTTGCACAAATGCCGCTGAGAGAGTGCATGTTCTGAAATACTTTTTTCCTTTTTTCTTTTAATTATAACTCAGCTCTCTCCTTTTGTGTTTCACTCTTTTACTCTTGTAGCAGGAGCCGTATTTTTATTTCAGTCCTATAGCATCATACAAGAGGCCCTTGAAATGCTCACTTTGTGTAAAGCAAACAAAAGTGTTTCTACCTAAGAACTAGTGCTTCTCAATTCTCTCTTTTCAAAAATGACTTTTAAAACTCCCTGAACGTGAATCCAAAATTAAGGAGACTTAATTTTTGCAGCGACAAATTGCAGTGATTGAGTGACCTTCAAAACAACCACACAAGATGTCAGTTTGGTTGGTGGCATTGCCCTCTCTCGGCCAGTTTCAGCATAACCCTTGTACTTTCCCACAGTCCAAGCATAGGCCAGGTACTTTGCAAAGCCCTGTCACTTCTCCATTTCCTGTTTTCATAGTGTGACTTTCATGGTGTCACAGAAGCACTGTCAGTAAAAAAAACCTATGCCATCTTTCAAGCCTCCCCTCCATGGATTATTTTTTTTTAATCACCATTAACCAATTCCTTGTTTCCATAGTCTTGGGAAAGAGACAAGGATCTTGGCTGCACTTCAGATCTTGCTCCTAAGAATTTGACAGTAAAGACAAGAGAGTTTGATTCTGAAGCAAAGTATGTGGGGCCACAGCTGCAGGAATAGCACAAAGACTTGCCTTCTGCAACTAATGCCTTTGTGTCACTGAGCTGTTTTACCCTGCCAGAATCTAAAATTGTGGACAGGCCCCGTAAGAACTCCAGGAAACTTACAGAAGATGCAGGAGACTGTGATGTGCCATAGGGAACCATATCCACTAGAGTTCCCATGCTGGCTGCCTCAGCTTAAGTCAATGCTACGGTGAATATACCAGCACTTGGGCCTTGAAACCTGAGGAGGAGAAGCAATGTGTTAAACACAAAGAGAAGAAACTTATTAGGGAAAAGAAGGGAGGGAACTTACAAAGGCAACTCCTTAATTTAACCAGAGCAAAGAATGTTGCCACCTCTTTTTCACTGCCTTTAGTGAATATATTTAAGGGCTACCATCTTAGGGCTTAGGAAAAGTTATACATTTCTGTATCCTCTCATATGTGAATTATATATACTGGACAGAATTCTCTTGAAACATACGTAACATCAGGATTCCTGGTCACATTGCCTCATACTGCATGAAGATGTGTAGAGGCAGGATCCAAATTCAACAGAAGTTAAATATGTGAGGCAGGAGGAAGATTGTCTGCAGGAGCCAAGTTACACTGTTCTCTACTGTCAAATACCAGGTTATTACTTAATTCTGTATTGAGGGAGCCAGGTAGTAAAGACACATAAATAATATTAGGACCCAGTTCCACATACCACCTTATCTGCATTTATGAATTTTCAGTAAATTTGCGTCTGTGTAGTCTTCTTTTAGCGGTCTGGAGAAAAGCCCAATGACAGGAAATGTGGGGGCATTTGCAAGAGCTAACAGAATGCAAAATGCTAAGACTCTTCAGAGTAAAGAGAAAAAAAGATGTAGAATAGCTATTTCTGAGAACCACGTGGAGGTGGGCAGACTATAAGCCCGAGGGGGCTGGCTACAGTTGTCCTTGGGGCATCACCCCGGTCGGAGGGGTGGGCTGCAGAGGGCAGGACGCCAAGGGGCTGCCAGGGCCGGGATGTCTCTGTGAGCGGGACGGCACTGGGAAGGAGGGCCTGGATCCTTGGAGAGGGGCAGACCAGGTACTAGGATGTGGAGAAGGGGGCCGGGATCCCAGGAATGAGGAAGCCCAATAGAGCAAGACATGGAGAAGGAACTGGAATCCCAGAAAAGGGATAGCCCAGGGGACTGGGACACAGGGAAGGTGCTGGGACCCCGGGAAAGGGACGGCCGGGCAATGGGACATGGGGAAGGGAGTCGGGGGGATCGGGACGGGCCCTACCTGAGGCAGGCGCGGGCGGGAGGCCGCAGGCCCGGGCCCGGCGCGTTGCCGTCGCCACGGCGACGGGGGCGGCGCCGCTGCAGCCTGGCCCGGCCCCGCGGGACAGCGATTTCGACGCGGTTAAAAAGGTGGAAAAAGCGGTGAGAAGCTCGGCCGCTGCCCCTCTCTATGCTCTGTCCTCCTCCCAGCCCATATCCCCCCTCCATGCATCCCCCAGGCTGCTTCCAGGTGCAGGCGATTCCCAAATAAAAACCCATTCCAGTGCAAGTGTAGGCTTCACATTTTTCCCACAGCAGGCAGGGAGGAATTTCCTTCATACACATTTATTTATTTATTTGTTTATTTTAATAAAAGAAAAGCATAAAGAATGAATTGTAAATGCCAGCGGGGCAGTGGTCCCATAGATACCCACGCACCCGCAGTGATGGCGCGAAAAAGTGCAAATTTATTAGTTACAACTGAAAATTCAATCTTCGACATTGAAGAACCATTTGCTTCGACATTAAAGGACCAAATTAGTGCTGACTTAACTCACTGACGCTGCAACAACCCTAGGGAATGTGGGACACCACATTCACAAAGTCTCTTATTATTTATTCAGTGCAAAAGCAGGTCCTGAAGAGAAGTCCATTGCTGGGGATGGGCTGAATTTATCCTTAAAAAGGATCCTGTACCTTCTGCAACACCCTCCCCCTGACTGCTAAATGATAATCCGTGTTCAATAGCACATATAAGAAAGTCAGTGTGATAAAGCAGGTCACTCCCATGCCAAGGAAGGCTGGGCTAGACACGAAGCCAGTGTTTCTAGTCTTTGTACCGATGAGTCACGGGAAGAAGGCGCCTGGCTGCATCCCCAGGTTCCCCTCTGGTGCCTGGAGCAGGACGTGTCCCTCCAATCTGCACTGTCCAATGTTGCTGGGCTCAGCAGGCAGGAGAGAGGGCAGGAGTCTGTAGAAAGGTGGGGAGGAATCCTTGGCATGTGGGGGAAAAAACACTTCCAATACCCTAATACTGTGTCTAAATACATTGCCTTACCCTGCAAGCATCCCAAGGCCTGCAGATAGCCCCTATGAGGTTTGAAGGGTGGCACGGCAAAATGAGCTTTTTAGATAGAAAAGTGCTGCGCTTGGTCCTCTGAACAGCTCCGTGCCAGCAAACACTGCCTGGGCCAGCATTGCTGCTCATCCTGAGTAGGAACTGCTTCAGGCTCTTTATGTCCAGCTCACCCATAATGCAGGAATGATATAAATTATGGCAGGATGTGCACTTTTAAACACTAGCAATAAAAGAATCATCCCACATTCTACATTTAGCTGTTCAGACCATCAGTGAGGAGCTGAACGAGCCAAGCATTGATTTAGTGTTAGAAGATACCATGAGGGAGCCCTGCTCAGCTGCCAACGCATCCAATTCAGTCCAGTAGCAGAAGAATTTCGGAAGTTCCTCTACTGCATTGCTAACACTATTTTAAACCCATAAACAGATTCCCAAATGTATATGTGGGAGGGTTAGCAGGAAAAAAAAACACATGACATGAGCATTATGTTCCAGAGCTTTGTAACTAGGGCTGCTAACATAAAAATAAAAGAAAAATAGCAGAGAAAAACTCCAAAGCCCTCATTGGAGCTGGCCAGGATTCATTCCTAGTGTCACAGGCATGCAAACAGCTACTGTACACTAAAACTACCCCTAAATATTGGCAATGGCATTTTAATGTCTGCTATACAGGTAAATAGTGGATTTCCCTTGTTTCATTTCCAGTTAGAGCCAGAAGTCCACTACACGTGCTAGGGCAGGATGCCCACCTGTGCAATCCTTCAGCAAAAGCACTTGTTCTGCACCCCTCAGCCAGTTGTGCATTTCTGGCCTTGGTCCTAGTGCTGTGCATCATCACAAAACACTATTATTTTGAATAAAGGAGGTGCAGCTAGTGCTTGAGATCTTCAGTGTGCTGTGGCTGGTGTTGGAGGAAAGCATTATGGCAACCACTGTTAGAAATGTCATACCATTTCCTTGCAGTATCATCCACGTTGCATTTTCTACAGCACACTGCAGAATCTTCATAGCACTGACATACAATCCAGTGGCAACATATCTCTGATCCCAGGATCTAATCCTGTTTTCTGTGTTCCCAAGTCTGCCTGCAGAGCAGCACTCAGGAGACCTCAGCTGCAGCAGAAACTTTCTCTGTGCAGCTCTGGGCTGCAGCTTTAGCCTTCATCAAGCGCTGGGCAGTTCTGCCTCCTCTTGGAGCCCAGAGTGGGTGGGTTGCTAGCCTTAGAAGTGACCCAGGTTTTCTGAAGAGATGTCTTTTTCCAGCAGAGCCAGATAGGACTATTCCTTGCATGAGGATAAGTATGTCTGTGTCCTCCAACGCCAAATGCAGAAGGAAGACACAGCCTTTCTACATCTTCTCAGGGAGACTTGGTCTATCCATGAGCTTGGCTTGGGTCTACAGCATCTCTAAACCTGTGAAATTTCTTTGCTGCTGAAGGAGGAGGGGGTCAGCAAGCCTCTTACACCAAGGTCCCATTCTTGCTGTCATATTTCAGCCTGGGCCTGGGGAAGTTGAGGGTGGCGTACTCTGTGGCATTCTGCATTTGCAAGTTCTTCACCTCCTCTGCAGAGCGCTCCCGGGCCTTGGTGAATACCTGGATGTCTGCATAATGAATGCTCTCGTCCTGTTTCACACTCTTGGGTTTATTTACAGTGGCATAGACAGGAAACTCTGGGACATCTTCGTACATCGGAGCCTTTGGGGAAAAAGAGTTCTAGATGGTCAGGTCCTGCAGTGGCTACTGCAGCTGGCTTCCCCTGCTCCCAGGAGAGACACCCTGCACCCCTCCACCAGCAACATACAGCTCCCTGATGGCTCAGCTGGTGCTAGCAGCGCTTTGCTGCTCCAGCAAGGGGAAAGGAGGGCCCACATTACTGTGCAGCAACGCACGTTGTTCCCATAACTATCCCAGCCTACACAGGATGACTTCCAGGCTTAAAATAAGCTGTCCTGGGTCTTCCCAAACCATTTAGACTAGGAAGCAATGGTCAGCTCTGTCCTTGTGATGCCCCATTAGCAAAACATCCCGAGGAAGCTGTTTACCTTCCTGCCATGCTGGTGCTGTTGGCCCTCCTGTCTCACTCTAGTTCCTGAAAAAGAAACACCAGCAGATCAGGTTAACACAACTGTTCATTGTTCCGTTGTTCAATGCAGAAATGCAGCATCTGGCATATGGGCTCTCCCCACTGGAAACATGTCAAATTTATGGCCCATCTGACATCTTCACCCTAATCTTGTCTTTGAGCCTCGCCTCTGAGAAGAAAGCTTGTACTTGTTTCTTTGGAGGAAAAAAAAAAAGTTTCCCAAGATGACAACATGTGGACCGCAGTGTTCTTGGCAGAACCCGAGAGGTTGTACACAGCACAGACAGCTTCCTTGTCAGGCCCTTGGAGAAGTCAGACTCAGTGTTAACTTAGCTATTTCCTTTGCTGTCTGGCAAACATGTTTTGGCAAACTTGATCCAAAGACCACAAGGCACAAGTGGGCCACTTAGTAAATGCACTTGGTGGCCAGAGAGATGATGTCAGGGGATGTTTACGGCTCATGCTGGAGCATGGCACAACTTCTGTCTTGCTAACACCACAAGCCTACAAGTTGTAGGCTTTTTGGTGAGCAACTCAGGCATTTAAAAGAAAATGCTAAAGTCCTTTCTCTCCCCATTACCAATCTAATGGAACATCACACCTTTTCTTTTAAGTTTTAAAGACATTTTCCTTCTGCCTCAGCCAGACTTCTCTTGGGGAATGTTAGGTACAAAGGGTGGGGAGCAGATCTCTGCCTTCCCATCTCACACTCTACACTGACTTACACCAGCTATACCAGACTTCAAGATGCTCTCCCTGCTCTTGTTCCCCAAAGCAGCTTTGCAAATCCTTACCTTCCTTTTCCTTCTTTCTTTTAAAAGGTGAAGGACATTTCCTGAAATCAGAGAGAGAAGTTAGCCCCAAACAGCCCCAACCTCCACTCTGCTATTGCATAACACAGGCATCAAGGTGTCAACTCAGTGGGCAGTTTACTAGATGGGACGAGGGAAGAGAGTACAAAGAAAAGACCTGGTGATGTCTCTTCTACTTCTGCAGCATTTTACTGCACCCAAGAGATACCTCCAAGTCTCCAGCCTTTCAGCCCTGTCTGGCTGTCCAATATGGACCTGCATCAGAGTGAATGAGAGCAGACATGTCTGCAGTTTTGCAGCCACATTTTCATGTTTTGCAGCTATGCAATCAGAGGTGCAAAGTGCAGAGAGATTTCTCTCAGGGATCTGCTCTGGTAGTCTCATACCCTCCGCTTCCTTGACCAGGGAGCAGCTATACACAGACTTTGTGCTAATTTATTTTTTCAGATTGTTTTTCCTCTTCTCAGTTTTCCACCTCAACACCACCAAGCCAAATACAACCAAACCAAACAAGCTGTACACTTCGTATAAGCCAAGCCAAACTTTACTCTCAGTTGTACCTATGCAACAAGAGAGAGACAGGCCAAATACAGCTGTATCTCAGCCATGCTACGACCGGGAGCCAAACTCATTCCTGCTGTGAAAACAAGGCAGGATCAGAGCCCTTGCCGGCTGGTGCTGCCAAGGGGAGTGCAGGGTGCCCAAGTAGAGACGTGTCACATTCTGGGCCAGAGGCATGAAGCAAATGTTATCGTTGCAGCGTGTTCCGAGGGCCAGGGGAGAGCAGGTGCCAGCCTTTGTGTGGCTCCTGCTGTGAATGCCCCGACATCCAGCGCTGGCTTTGCTGAGGCGGGTGGAGGTGGCAAGTTAGCAGGGCAGAGAATATGCAATGATACCTTTGCTGCTTTAAGAGCAAAACTGAATTTTTAAAAGCGTGAATGAGAGCAAGGAACATGGAGAACTACAAAGTGGCCAGTAATGATTAACCAGCCTTGCTAGAGGTGGGAGGTGCTGCAGCAGGAAGGCCCTGCTGGCGTCATTGAGGCCGAACCAGAGGTTGCTCCAGCACCAGCCCTTTGCCCACAGGCTGCATGAATAAAGGGTCTAACCCTGCTCCTTATGTCCCTGCCGCATGCTGCTCTGCAGGAGTCCCACCAGCCACAGAGACGCCAGCCCTCAGCAGACCCTTATCTGGAGGCTGCCTCAGACATGGGGTTCAGCTCAGCGCAGCAGGGCTCTGCCTTGGGGCGCTTCTCTCCCACTTCTGCTGGCTCCTGAGGCTCCACACATTGCTTCGGGCAGGTAGTGCAGTGTAATTAAAATAGCCTCACTTGAAATACAGTCAGCAGGGCCGCTGGCCTCTTTCCTGGGGTAGTGGTTCCAGTATCAGCTTTACAGCCTGCCTTTTGCTTGTTTTAGTTGCCTTCCTATGAAGAGAGCCTGTTGGCTGCCAGGCGGGAGCTATTCTGGGCTGTCTGCAGGCTAGTTGCAGCCAGCATCTCCTGGCCTCAGATGTGCGGTAATTAGAGCAGATGTGGCAAGGGAGAGAAGAGCAAGGCAAACCTCTCCTTCCTTCTGCTGGAAACCAGGTCAAACATGTTGCACCAACTCACAGCCTGCTAGAGGCACATTGCATTTTGCACGGCAGCATGCACATCCCTGCTCCCGTATCACTTCCTCCTCTTTGCCAACATCAGTGCCTTCCTGATTTCTGTGCTATTCAAGTCTGCTTTCCAGTGGGTCCCAAATCTCAGCATCAGTTGGTATCCGCGTCCACTACATAATTCATCTGGGAGTTCTCTCTGGGAGAGGGAAAGCCTTCCTGCTGCATGGTAGCATGCAGAGATGTGCCCAGACCTGGGAGCACATCCTCTCATCAGTAATTTCCCACTGCAAATAAATTTGCCTTCCTTCAGAGCCTCAGGAACCTCCTGAGTCTCTCACCATCTGCTGCGTGTCCCTCAGGGCCTGCACTTTGGTGGTGATAATGATGAGGCTCATCCAGGCGGAAGGAGGTGGGTCCCTGCCTCCCCTCAGGCCTGCAGTAAGTCTCAGCTTTATTTAGAAAGCTCAGCTCTTCACTGATGTAGCTAGGATGCTGCTGAAACAGCAAATATCCAGAAATAAAGCAGTATTGATGCCTGGAAACACCTGAACTAAAACTAAGTGCCATTTTTCCCCCTCTAACACCAAGACAAAGCCATGAATCATCCAAATCTCTGCTGTGGGGCTTCAACGCACCACAGTCAGCTCTTAGTCATGGTCTTTGTAGGTGCTCACAAGCACGCGTTGCCAAAAGCACGTTCCTGTTGGTGTCCTCCCTGCTCCCCTACGAGCTGTCTGTGCAGTGCATGGAGCTGCAGGCCTTCTTCACCCCTATGTTTTCTTGTGCAAGGCAGGGAACCTGGCCAGAGGGCTCTGCTTTCCCCTCCCTGCATCAGCTCTAGGGCAGATGTGAGCATTGAGCTCACAGGGCTGCTGAGGGCACTTGTTCTGTGTCTTCGGACGGAGATTTGCTCTAGACAGAAGGAATCTGCTGCAGGGCTGTGATAGGGTTGCAACATCTGCAGCAGAAATAGTGCTCTGAGTTCTTGCTTTCCTTGCAACTTCTGGGAAAAAGATCAAGTGGGACACAGGAGTCCCCCTCTGTAGCCTGGGGAGAGCAGTGTTTGACACTGCCCCGGGGAGCAGGCATTAGGGAGCCTGCTGCAGCGCGGCTGCCCCAGGGCAGCGGAAAGCTGCGCTCCTGTATGGCCCTGCCCAGGCGAGTCACCTTCAGAATCTACTTCGTGCTTCCTTCCTTGGCAGAGGTGTTTGTGCACAGCCTGGCACCGCCTCGGCCTGGCACTGCAACGTGCGCTGCAGCGGGCTTGCTTGCACTCGAGAAGCCCCAGCTTTGCGAGCTCTGCCATGCCCAGGGCCGGCAGCTCTTCCCTGCATGGCTCCAATGAGCAGAGCCAGGACGTGCAGCTCCCTTCAAGGCAATCAGGCTGTGCCAAGGGGTTCCTGTTTCTGTATCCCAGACTGTCCTGCCCAGAGACTGGGGGCTTGGACAGAGGATCCAGGCATCCTGACCCCATCCTCCATTCCAGCCGCTAGGTGCTGCTGTACCTCTCTTAATTATTAAGAAGCAATGATGGCTTTTTAATACTTCTACGAATGCAGTGCTGGAGAGTGTCCTCTGCACTTCATCTGGTAGTCATGGCTCTTCTTGCTTGTACCACTCTCAAAGCAGCAAATATTCCTCTTGTTATCCAATGATGCTCCGTCATTCTCTTCCTCTGCAAGCCAGAGGTCTCGGGCACCATGTGAGCCTGAAGGAATTAAACTGGCACCCTTCCTTTCAGGCAGAGGAACCAACAGTATCTGAAAGACGTGGCCAGGGTTGCCTGAGCCAGGTAGAACCTAGGCAGGTGCAGCCTGGAGACGCTGTGACAGGGACGAGGAAGCTCCCGCAGAGCCTTTGGTGCCAGCGCTGCCCCCGGAACACCAAGGAGAGCCCGTGGGTGCCTACCTGGCAGGGCAGCGCTGGGGCACACACAGAGGGCTTAGCTGAACTGCAGTCAGCAGCCGATACAACTGGGGGGCCCAAGGCTGTTGGTCCCGGCATTGCCACAGCCTCTCTGGGCTGGGCAACTGGATTGGCAGAACCCCCAATCTCGTCCCCTCTTCGGTGGTCGGAGCCCTGCCGCTGCCGACACCTGTGCTGGCTGCCAGCGGCTGCAGGCAAATGCCGGGCTGGGAACCTGGCGGCAGCCTTGGGAAGCTCAGTGCCGGCAAGCAAAGCTTGCAAAGTCTACCCAAACTTTTTCTGCCCAGGCTGTTGCCAGCCCTTGCCAGCTGTCCCGGTCTCCAGCGGATGCCGTACTCACCATGCTCGTCCGCAGCTGCAGAGATTGCCCATGTTGCTCGCTCCTCCATGGAGCAGCAGTGTTTTCTGGACAGGGAGAGCTTGTATTTCCTGGTTCCCTGCTCGGCCCCTGGCTATTCCAAGGGAGTGTCTGGCAGTGTCAGATTTCTCTCCATCACGGCGCTGCTTCTCTAGGCCCGAGCGTGCCATCTACCGGAGGGCTCGCCCGGGGCTGCGCGGCCCCCGGGCTCTGTGCTCCCTTCCCGCTGCCTGCAAGGAGGGGGCCAGGAAGCACACAGGTAGTGCCATGCCTCCAGGCCTCAGCTCCACGGTTAAAATGCTGCTTTCTGATCTGCAATGTGCCTCTGCTATGCCCCTCTCCTGCCAGTGTCATCCAGCAAATGCCCGCAGCGATGCGGAAGAGGTTGGAGATTTCAGATGTCCCTGAATGAGAGAAGCTCCAGGGGAGGCCCTGGAGGGAAGGAGCTGTCAGTCCCATTCATGCTCCAATTGCTGCTGCGTCTCTGGTGGGATGTGAGAGAAATGTGTTGCAGGCGCTGGTGGCACCTGGGCACGTGAGCCAGTCTCCCTGGGAGGAGGCCTTGTCCTGGCCATGCAGCTCTGCGCTCGGCTGTGGCCGAGTGCTGCTGCACCTGTCCGGACAGAAGGTGCTCATAACCTCAGGCACATTACTGTGCATCCACGTTTTATAAAGTCCAGGTCTTTAGCTAGACCAGAAAGTACAGATTTGTGCTTTTGAGACTCCCGTGAGGGACATAACACCATTAAGGACCTACAACGCTGCCCTTAGGCACAGCCCCTAGCCTATCAGACAGGGACATTAATCTGTCTTTCACCTGCCTTTTGTGGCTCTTGCTGAAAGCCCTTTAGACAGCAGCTGTCAGCTCCTGGATTGCACAGCAAGGCCCTAATCTCCAGCAGCTGTACGAGAGCTGACACCCAACACCAGAAGATATCATGTTAATACAGCTGAAGCTGTGTGCTGCAGAGCCTCTATTCAGTAGCCAGCCCTCATGGGATGTGCCAGCAAGCGGGGAGGTTTTCACTCGCCCTCCTGGCTAGCTGGATTGAACTGTATGGCACACGCAGCCGTTGCCTGCTCCAGCTCTGCCAGTCCCAGCCCTCAGCTCACAGAGCAACTAAGGGGCCTCCTTGGACCCTGCTCTGGGCTGGGCTCACCACATGCTCTGTTATCTGCACCGTCCTGGGGTGGACCATGGGACATAGAAGTCCTCCAAATCCCAAATGAGCTGTGCCTTGAGCTGCAGAGCCTGCTCTCACACTGCTGCAGCTCCCCAGTATGTGGCAGGGAGCTTGCCAGCGCACACAGTGTCCCAAGCCCTGGAGGATTTAGGGTCAGGCTGGTGGAGGCAGATAGGATTGCATCCCAGCGCCAACTGGACCGTGTTCTCTAGCTCCTGCAACCAGTTGCCCTCAGGAAGTCGCAGACTATGCATCTCAGAATTTGTCACAGACCCTGTTGGTTTAGTGAGCCAGTCTGTGTTTTCGTTTCAGGGATAACTTGGGCTTTGTTGCTTTGTGGAAAGAGAGAAAAAAAAAAAGAGTCTGAGAGCCGGTTCCCACCAGCCCCTGACACAAATGCTGGAGCTGTTGGTTTGAGCTCTGTCAGAGGAACAGAAAGGCATCGAAAACATTGGCAGAGCTAGAAAACATTTGGCTGCCATTCTGCATTCCCTTGTCAGTCTGTGTCTGCAGGGATAAAAGCGAGCCCGGCTTTCAGTGCCCCTAGTTTGCAAAGCGATCACGCTATTTTGTGCAAAGCCGGTAAGGGCCCTGCGCACAGCCCACTGCAGCCCTCCAGGCACTGCCAGCCCCCATTGCTGCATCGCCCAGCCAAGCAGCTGCTTTAATGCACTCAGTGACATTGTCTGGGGACAGGTCATGCAGCGGGCTCAATACGAGCTGGTGGGAGCCAGGCAGGAGAGCAAAGACAGAGCTAAAGAAGCCAGTTGGAGAGGAGAGTGATGACTATTAACGTGTATTGCAGGAGCAGCAAGGTACCTCATACACCAAGAAAGAGGACCACACTGCCATAGGCATTGTACAGGCACACAGCGAGCTGGCATTTCAAAAAAAAAAAGAGAGCTCTGAACTCGTTTGGCCACTTTTGCCAAAAAAAATGCCTCAAAATGTCACAAAACCATTTGCAGCCCCTAGCAGCTCAGTGACCTGCAGTCCTTGCGCTGCACAGCCAGAGCAGGGCCAGATGCCGTTGCATTCTCCCTGCACGGGCCGAGGGCTTTGGCAGGGGCTGCTGTGCCCAGGATGCATTTGTGCATCAGATATGGCATGTGCAGGGGCAATTTCTGCTTTGACAAGCAGCCTCTTCTGCTCTTTGGAAGTCAATATCTCTGAGATTATTATTAACAACTGAGGCAAAGCCTGCTGCACAGGTGGCTTTTATTTTGACAGCATCTTCTGACATACTTGCTGGCAGCAGCTTATCCAGTCCTACTTCCCCGGGGAGGCCATCCCTCCCACTACAGACAGTGGTACGGGGGACAGAGGCTTCGCTCCCTCTCTCCTGCGAATGGCAAAGCCCTCAGGGCTGTGCTTTATTTTACTCCCATCCTCACTGCTGTCAAGACCCCCAAGGAGCACAAAATAGCTGCACAGTGGCTTGGTCTGCTCTGGATCTTGCTGTGCTGGTTAAGAAGCGCAGCTTGATCCGGCTGCTTGAGCAGCGCGGAGCTGGCTACATGGGACAGGTCCTGGGGCTGTTTGGGGTACTATTTACCCCATGGGAAGCACTCAGGGCCAGCACAGCAGCTCCCAGCAAGGAGAGAGCAATGCTCCCACAAGCCCTGGGACCAGCAGCCTGCTCCCTCCCCACAGAAGACCCCCATATTTGGTCAATGACACAGCGATTTAGCTGCTTTAATTGGCACCAAGACGGAGCACGACAGGCACTGGCTGAGCCCTCAGGGCCAGCCAGGGCAGCAGCTGCAGCCAACCGTCCGTCGCACACGCAATCCTTGCGCTGGTGTCACAAGACCAGGGAGACATTCCTGCTGTGCCCCAAGCATCACGGTGCCTGCAACAGGGCCGCGTGTGCCCAGTCCACGACTCAACGCAGAGTGTCTGCGTGCTCGCAAGGTTTCCAGACATGCACTGTCAACTGCCAAGAGCCCCTTGCCCTCAGGCTTCCCTCCTGGAGGTTTCTGTCAGCCTGCAGAGTGAGCAAGGAGGAATGGTGGCAGAATGATGGCCCTGGCTGCCCGCAATGTGCCCCGTGCCAAGCTCAGTGGACATGTCCCACCACTCTGCTCTGCACTACAGAATAATCTGGCCAGTAGCACTGTGAATCCGAGGCAAGAAGAGAGAATGTTTCTCAGGTTTATTCCTCTTTCATCCCAACAGCTGTGGCACTTTTACACATCAGACATGCCTTTCCATCTGCAATCCCCTCTGTAGCAGTCAGCCACTGGCTCATAAGTGAGGCACCAGGATCCTCCCTTCCCTCTTCCCAGCACCCTGGAAAAGCAGCTCCTTCCATGCTGGAGTGCAGTTGCAGCCCTTGCAAGCCAGAATGGGCCAGGAGCACCCTGCATGGTGCTGAGTGGGCACTCAACTCAGGAGACAACTTACATTACAGTTCCTCACACTAACACTTCAGGGCCCCTCTTTTTCAGTCCCAAGCCCTTTTTTCCACATGCACCTCTGTGTTCTCACACTCTGCTAATACTGGTGGTGAGAAATAGGGGCCTGGCACCAAGACGTCCCCCCACCCCCTGCTCCAGCCCTGGAGCACAAAGGCCCAGAGCTTTGTGCCCTGGGGCCTTTAGGACTCTTCTTTCTCTTTCTCTTCCTTGGGCTGCACTTCCTTTGCATTTGGCTGCTTCTGCTGGGTTATCTTCACCTCGTTGACTCTGGCCTTCACCTCCTTCCCCGTCCGTGGAGCCACGATGCTTAAGATGCCATCATGAGACAAGGTGGCTTTCACAAGCAAGGGATCGACATCCAGCGGGAGGATGTAGGTCCTGGTAAACTCTCGTGAGATGAAGCCGTGGCGGTCAGACTTCTGTGGGTGCTGCCCCATCACCTCCAGCAGGTTGTCCACAGTGCGGACAGTGAGCTCGTCTGGCAAGAAGTGGCAAACGTCCAGGAACACCTGGAACTTGTGGTCGTTGAGGCTGATCTCGGAGGTGCCTCTGTCCAGCTGTTTGTTGATCCGTGGCCGGATGTAGTAGCCGTGATAGAGGGCAGGGGCTAAAATCTCACAGGGGGATACACCTGAAAAGGAGACGCAGTGAGGAGCATGGGCTTCCTGGGGGGAAGGAGAAGGGCTGGCAGCGGAGCTGATGGGGAATGGAGGAGGCTGGAATGTAGCGAGCAGGTCCCTTGGTTTTGCTGCTGCACCAGCTGCTCCAAATGAACTGAGCTCCTGTCTCTGCATCTCCAAAACACACACTCAGAGCTACTATCTCTGAAACACACGCTCAGTGACATCTGGCCACCACCTTCCACCGGCTCCCTGTCGGGTAGAAGGCACCGCTAGGTGCACGGAGTTCTCTGCAGAGCCAGGCCCAGGGCTGGGCATGGGAAAATGCTGATGGTAAAGAAACCGCTGAGGAACTAAAGCCCTTTTGTGCGGCATTGTCCAGGGGGCTTTCCTTGGGCTTTCGGCCTTTTCACGCTGCCTGGGCGTTGAATGATTCTGCTGCTGCCCACATTCCTCCCCTGCTGCCAGCCCCTGACGGCTTTGTGCTCAACGCCCCAGCTCAGCTTTTATCCACTGCCCCCGGCTGCAAAAACTCCTTCCTGTGCTAGCACTTTCCAAAAGTGCCTAATTCTCACCCCTGACGAAGTGGCAGGGTCCCTGCTGCAGAAAGTAGTGGGGTACACAGCGTCTGGCTGGTGGGCAGGGGGGCACCTGCCCCCTTAATAGCAAAGGGGAGCATGGAGGCAGGTCCTGTGCAGGCTTGTGACCATCACACCTTCTGCTGGGGGTGGCTCGGCGCACAAGAGCTTCCCTCTTACCTTCCCCGAAGTTCTGGTCGTAGATCTTGCTGGGGTTGGCAAACTCGTACTCCGAACTCATAGGGTAGGCGTGGGGGACGGTCCGTGCGGCCATGGTGTGTTGGGAACGGGGTCCTGCCGAGTGCTCACTGCTGCTGAGAGTGAAGGCTGCAGATTGCAAGGCTTTAACGGGGTGAATTCCGCAGGGAGGAGTGTGTGATAAAAAGACGGACCAAAATAGCTGTGCGCTCAGGCCCAGGGACGCCTCGCCAGGGTGACGAGGGAAGCTCCTCGCGGCATTCCTGCAGGCAGTCCAGGCAGTACTGCAGACGGGCATCTGGGGAAATTCCTGCACCCCCTGGGATCCCTCCTTGAGCAGAGCATGTGGATATCAGCAGGGATTGTGGGGTTGTGGGAAAAAGCCAGCTGGATCCTGGGCACTGCTGCCTCCCCTTCCTCTGCCCACCATGAAGTAGTTTGGTTTTCCTGAGAACTGACTGGAAGTCTGAACCTTTTGCTCCTGTGAGTGCTAAAGTCCTCCAAGTATCTAAACTGGGCTGAGGAGGACCAAGATCCTTCTATGGGCACCTCCACAGCTTTGCTGAGCTTCTGAGAGGCGGTCATCTAGCCTGTCCTGGAATTCAGCACTCTCTGCTGAGACCTGGAGAAAGCCTCAAGGCAGGTTTATTCCTGCCTGCAGCAAGGGCACGTGGAGCTCTCCAACTGCCAGGCTCTTCTGCTCTCTCCAGCAAGGGGTTTCTGCAGAGAGCAAAGTGGCTTGGTGCAGGAAGACATCCTTCACTTGCAGCTGCACTGGCGCGCCTGCACCAAGGCAGCTGGGCTCACGGCCCCTGTGTGCCGGGCTGCAGAGAGCCACGCAGTCACACCTCATGGGATCTTTCCTGATTTCCCCCCAATGTAACTAGCCTTGGCTTCTTTTGCGTGGCGCTCTCCCCAGGCTCGTGGGTGATGCCGGCAGACAGAGCCCTGAGGCTGGCAGCAGAAACAACGGCCTCTTGTCATTTTCCATGTGAGCCAAAGATAGGAGCTGCATTGATCCCGCTGGCATTTGAAGCAGCTGGGAGCATCAGCCAAGCTGACTGCGACTTTGCAGATAAACAGCACGTGGGGAGCAGGGCGGGTGACAGGGCAGCTTGGCTTCTTGCTGCCCCATCAGGCTCCTTTTCTTTTTCTCCCCTGTGCCCTCCTCCTCCTCGGCAGCATGATCAAATCCTCCAGACAGTGCCTGGGCACAGCGAAGGCACCGGCCCACGAGCAGGACAATAAAATCCCTGACATCACGGTTCGCGCGGGCTCGGCGGGGGGAGGTCAGGCCGGCTGCTCAGCTATAAACTGGCCCCGCTCCCCGCACAGCCTTGCAGTGCAGTCGCTGGCCCCGCTCCTCCCGCACCCTCCAATGGATATCACCATCCACAACCCCTTCATCCGCCGGTCACTCTTATCTTGGGTGGCGCCAAGTCGCATCTTTGACCAGACTTTTGGGGAGCATCTGCAGGAGTCAGAGCTGCTCCCTATCTCCTCCGGCCTCAGCAGCTTCCTGATGCGGTCCCCCATCTTTCGGATGCCCAGCTGGATAGAGACGGGGCTCTCTGAGGTAACCTTGGCTTCTTACTGCTCTTTGCTCTTGCTCCATGTGCATCTTGATGTGCCTGGAGCTGGGTCCCGTGGCAGCAGAGAGCGGGGCTTGCAGGCACTCCCTAGGAAATGCCTGGGGGAAACGTGCTGTGCTCGCGTCTCTGCTCCTCCACAGTGGGCACGGCCCTCTGCCTGCTCCGCTAGCCGTGGGACTCTGAGCAAGCACTGCCATAGCCTTGGGCACGGAGGTGAGCTGAGCTGACGTGGCGCTGCAAATGACTGTGAGAGTGGAGAGGAGAAAGGATGAAATCTAAATTCCCTGTAAAGCTGTCAAGCTCACTCTCTGCTAGAAGGGAAGAGAGTGCAGGAGTGGTGGAATCCTTGTGTCAGGCAGTGTGAAAGGCCAAGGTGGCTAGGGGAAAAGGGGCCTGTTTTGCAACACTTTGAGAAACACTCTGGACCCAACTGATCATGAAACAGCCCTCTGGCCTCATCCGTCTCCCACACTCCCTTATGCTGCCAACAGTGAGAGCTGATTCCTATTCCTGGACCTGCTTGCATGTTCATAGCATTCCTAGAGCTGAAGAAGACATTCATCGTGGCCGAAGTGCCAGGCTAGAGGAAAATCTAGCAAAGAAAGCCTTTCCTTTGGAGGCCTTCAAGCCCCAGCACCTTCTTCAGAGAAGAACCAGGAAAGCCCTGGCTCCAAACTACTTTTTCCCTAGACATCGTATCACTTCTGAGCAGGAGGGCGGCTCACAGCTTTCTGGGGGTTTCCGCACTGGTTTGCCCTGCCCTGGCTGTGTCAGCTCTGGCACCTGACTGGGACCCCAGCACCTCACCAGCAAGTATCTGCCGTGGCTGGCAGCGCCTGGGAAGCTCAGGGCTGCTGCTCGTGCTCTGGGCCCTCCAGCCTTCATCTGGCTCACACCAGGTCCCACAGAAAGGAGCTGCATAGGAAAATTCCCAGGAAAAAAGCAATGTCCCAGGAAGTCAAACCAGGGAGATAAGTGATGAGTACCAAAGGTGAATTCAGCATCAGGAATCATCAAAATGCAGCATTTAGTAGAGGCGATAAAGTGTAAAATGAACACTTTTGGGAAGGAGGCAAGATTAGCAGCGTATGACTCAGAGTTTCGTCAGAAATGCAGCTGCTCAGATAAGAGACAGGCAGTGAGGTAGCAGTGTTTGCCAGTGACATGTTACTTCAGCTGCTAAAGAGTGACAAGAGAGAAGAAAGTCTGCAAGTGGCACAGATGAGCTGCAGACAGCTGCAGTTAGGTTTCTTTAAAGACCTTGCAAATCTGGTTATAGAAACTTGAAGTCTCCAGACTTTCTGTAAAAAGAACCAGATAGAAAACCTGTAGGCCAACTAAAGAGTCAGTTTTAATAAATTCAAGTTGGAAGAGTCTCTTTGCCACCCTGGGAAAATACTTATCCCATGTAATCAAAAGAAAGAAAAGCATCACACTTTAGCAATGGGCTTTAATGTAATAGGCAAGAAAGAACCCCAGCACTAGATGAAGGAGGTTGGATGGCACTGCTTTTTCTCGGATATTTGGGTGAGGGCATGTGGAAGTACCATGAGCTGTTATATTCTGAGCAGCTTTTATGGCCAGAATTCTCACTTGCACTTTTCTGCTCTTTTCATCTCTTTGTTTTGCAGATGCGACTGGACAAAGACAAGTTTACTATAAACCTTGATGTGAAGCATTTCTCTCCTGAGGAACTGAAAGTGAAGGTATTAGGGGACATGATAGATATCCATGGGAAACATGAGGAGCGCCAGGTAATTCTGTTTTTACTATGTGGTGTATAGTCAATTCTGAACTTCCTCACTTATGGTAAAATGAGGAGACTGCAAATCTATCCTTTCCTGTGCTTATCTGCAACCACTTCTGGTGTTTTTTTATCAGTTGCTGCTAACAGAAGATGCTCTGTGTAATACTCCTCACTGATCCCAGACTGGGCAGCAACAGGATAGAGATTTATTGCTGGTTATATGAATTGTGAACTGAACTGGAAAATCAACATAGAAATGGGCATTTCTGAGCCTTCCTCTGGCTGGGAAGAGGCCAGGAATGCAGGCAGCTTTTCAATAAGTTAACAATGAACTGTAATAATTAAACAACATAATGAATAGTCCATTACCCTGTTCTGTTAGTAGGAGGTTATCTCTTCCTGAAAAAGGCCCATTTATGGGTTTGCAACAGTTAAGGGTTGCGTGTTCTGCTGCTGGCCATCCTACCTCCTGCTGGCCCCAGGGACCTGTGCACCGGCCAGGCAAAGAGAAGTCAAAAACCCTGTACAAAGCTGTGCAAAACAGGGTTTTCCAGTTCTCCCTTCCTGTCTCAGCAGAAAGAAGAAATGCTGGTGGCAAAGCAGCTATGCCAGTGTAAGAGCACTAAGTCAGCAATAAGAGCACCTGGGAGCACAGAATTGCCAGTCAGGAAATTCAGCATTGCCTGATGTTGCTGGGCCAAATCTCTGAAAAATTCTCTGGTTAAGAAAATAATCAAGTATTTTAGCAGAGATTAGCTCCCTGGGAACCTCTGTTTTACAAGAACTCTAGAGACTCTCGGGAATAGGTGTGGGCGGTGCTGGATGTAGCTGCAGCTCCAGCATCTTATAAATGGCCTCAAAGTGCTGGGTGACAAAGGCAGCCTGGCTGACACAAGAGCAGCAACCCAAAGCCTCCCCCTGCAAATGCTGTGTTCACAGGCAGTCACAATCAGGGCAGGGCAATGTCTGACTTCAGCCAGTCTTGGCACATTGTTATAAAGACGTCTCATGATAGAAACATTTAAAACATTCAGAAATATCTTCCTTTGAGGGTTCAAGCTTCCCAAACTCAGGCTGTATGCAAAGCGCCCATGGTTTGGTTGGAACTGAGCGAATACATCTAATCAGGGTTGTTCCTTTTCTTCTCCTTTTGAAGGACGAGCATGGCTTTATTGCCAGGGAGTTCAACAGGAAATACAGGATTCCAGCTGACGTGGATCCCCTGACCATAACCTCATCCCTCTCTTTGGATGGCGTCCTGACAGTGAGTGCACCAAGGAAACTAAGTGACCTGCCTGAGCGCACGATCCCTATCACCCATGAGGAGAAGCCTGCCATTACAGGAGCCCAAAGGAAGTAGGCTGCTATTTAAAGTCAGACTTGGGCGTTTCAAGAACAGTTCATGCCACATGCCGGCTGTAGTGAATGGCCACTCTTATTTATTTATGCTGAGTAAATTTACTAACAAATAAAACCTGAATAAGCACTTCGTATTTTTGTTTCTGAATGCTCAGGACATGCGAAGTGTTGTCTTAATAGAGCTGCATAAGCTTCCTGTGGAGTGAAACATACCTGGCATCATTCCTGCTTACAGCCTGAACACTGGTGTGTACAGGAAAGCTTGTCCTGGTGGTCAGAATCACTTTGCTGGTTTCATTTCATTACTCCCATGTTTTGAAAATGTCTAATTGCATGAGCACTTTCCCTCAGTTTTTCTGAATGATTTCTGAATGTGTTTCACAAGCAATTAGAAAGTCTCTCCACTCGAGACTAGACTGATAAGACAACTACAAGACAGTTGAAATCCATTCTAAATGTGAGTCTTAGATAACAACTGAATGGAGGACAATTGTATCTTAAATCTCTAGCATGACTCATGGTATGGGGAAGTGTCCAAGTGCTGCAACCAATTCAGACCCTTTGCAAATGACAGTTGCATAGCTGCTTGTAAACAGATACGCCCAGAGCAGAGAAAAATGTCCTGTTCTCATGGTGCAAATCACATCACTTTGAAACTATGTGACCAGTGCCCTTCAAACAATAAATAGCGTCTGAAGTCTAAAATATTTATCTGATTTATACTAACATTGTTGAGTGGTGTAAAATGCTGAAAAGGTCTTCTCAGGTGTTACCAGCTGCTTAGCATCTCTGGTTTCAAAGAGATACCAGCATAAAGGAAAACGTGTAGTAATGGAATTGAATCTCTCTAATTCTTGTCTAAAAAGGACAGAATGCCACAAATATGTCCACTAATGCCTAGATGGTGACGCACACTTATGGCTCAATCTATTTAAACAAGTTAAGACAAAAAAAGACCTTGTGGAAGGCATCAGTTTGAATTCAAATGAACTGAAAGAGCATATTTCCTCCAAGACCATGAGAGAAATAAACAGTCAGTGATGTGGGGCCATAGTCAAATACCCCAAACCCCACCCAGATGCCAAGTTCTAGTGTTTTCTATTAGCAGGCTGTAATAAGCTCTTCCAGCTCCCAGTCCTATTTGAACCTCACTGACAAGGCACAGCACGATCTAGATGCCCTTGAATAGCTCTGCACACAAAACAAATGACAGAAAAACAGCCAAGTGACAATCAGTACATCTTGGGAAGCAAGAAGAATATATTTCACATGGTGATGCATTTGGTTTTAATGTCTGAAAGATTTTTCGTCTTGAAGGCCATCCTTGTAGCACAGCTGGCAGACAGGCCCCTCTGGGGGCGCAGTCTGTAGGTTTGCTGTTGTTTTTCCCGCATCCTCTTGTTCTTTCTCCAAGCCTTGAACACTAGCAAAAGAAATGCTCTCATATGGAGGTGTGTAGTCGATCATGTAGTAGGACTGCTCAGTTGGCTTGAAAGGAGGGGGTTCCAACTCAGGCTGGTGGCCCGGAAACCAGTGAGGTTCTTGCTTAAATCCTAAAAGAAAAACAAAATAAATCAAAACAAACAAACAAAAACTTGAGGAATTACAAAGTAACAAGATTATACTCAGAAAGTGAAATTGGGAGAATTTTTGCTGCAGAGTAGTGTTAAGGCTAAAAACTTAGTAGCAAGAAATGGGAATTCTGAGTGGTAACTCCTTAGGGACAGAGATGGTCAGGTTAGCTGGACGAGAACACTTGAAATGCAAATACCACTCCCTAAATGACTTGAAACACCTGTTACATGGTGCTGCAAGAACCCGACTCAAAAGAAGAATGGAAATCTGAATTATTTCATCTCTAAGCACACTGTCATTCAGAAGCTTCTCATTAGCTCCCCTACAAACCGAACAGGCTGTTTTTGTGCACCTACTTCTTGTTATTTGATGCTTTCCCTTGTCGAAATCTGAAGAGTAAGTTGTTTCAAAGCAGTGAGAATACTGAAAATAAAAGCTCTTATTTAGTGTGGCCAAACACAAGTAAACATCAGCACTATTGTAATGCTATCTACACATAAGTAAACTCTAGCATTTTGTACTTTATGGGAAGACCAAAGCATCTGCAATTACATTACCTCTTTAAAGACAGGTTAATGTAAGATTGCAAAGCTTGGGTGACTTAATTTGACTCACCTTAAAAGGGCAAAACCCTGAACAGCAAAGGAAGGACAGTTGGATTGGGGCCATCTTCAGAAGGAATAAAACTGATTAACTGAAAGGCCATTTCTCGAGTCTGCACTTGTGCAGCAGAACTCTTGTAGGTGAGGCTGAAGGAGCACACTGTTTCCTCACTCTTAAAGCTAAGTATGAAAGAAAGGAGCAGGGCAGCTGAAAGGGCAGCTACCCCTGCCAGTCCCTGCAGATGTGCCAGGGATAAAGCAATAAAGCCCTGGGTCCCCGGCCAACCGAGGGTGCTGGTGCTTGCTATGGCTCCCTAAGGGCAGAGGAGAAGCACACACCTGGGAAGGAAGGGGCTTGGGCTGCACGACTTTCTGGACACTGAATCGCTCCTCGTTCCAGTTCCCCATGAGGGTCTTGTGCGAGTAGCTGCTTTCGTTGGTGCTGCACCTCCAGCCGAACTGGGCAAACTTGGCGGTCGGGCTCCAGTCATCCCACACCTCCCCGTGGCCGGTGGCGCGCACCAGCGAGCCCTGGCCGGGGAGCCACGGCCCCGCCTGCGCCATGTGCTGGCGCACAGAGGCTCCCGAAGGGCCGCCCGTTGCTTCCCGCGGTGCAAAGCAGCGCCACGTTTCTTAGCGGGGACCTAGGGGGTCGTTTAGCCCGCTCAGAGCAGCAGGGACGTTGAACCCCCGCGCTCCATCGCCAACGGCCGCCCCGCCCGCCCCCGGCTCCTCGGGGCGGCGCCGCGGCGCCATCTTGCGCCGTAAGCGGCAGCAGCGCCGCTCCGTGCAGCCATGGCAGCCATGGGGCCGGCTCCCCGCATCCTGCTCATCGGCGAGGGCAACTTCTCTTTCGCGGCCGCCCTGTGCGACGCCACCGCCGCCGCCCGCTTCGTGGCCACCTGCTACGAGGGCGAGGAGGAGGTGTCCGCCCGGGCCCTGGCGGCCCGAAACATCCGGCGGCTGCGGGACAGAGGTTAGGCCGCGGCACGGGGCCTGCTCCTCGCCTCGAGGTGTGCTGGACAGCGGGTGCTGTGCTTTAGTTTTGGTTTCCCTCACAATATGCATGCCCAGAGGTCGAAATTGTGCTGCAGGTCGCAGGCAGTTTTAGCAGCCCCACTTAGTCCTCTTTTGAATGCAGTTTAGTCATTGCCTTGGTTTAAAAACTTCACATAACTTAAAAGTTCTTATGCTTCTCTTTGCATGCCTGGAGGAGCTGAAGTTCTGTTTTCTGTGGACTGCACAAAGTTGAAGGACTACTTCTTACCATCCGACAGAATGTTTTCATGTGTTTATTTCAACTTCCCGCACTGTGGAAGAAAAGCTGGGGTGGTGAAGAACAGGGAGCTGCTTGCTCAGTTCTTCTCCAGGTGAGTAGCATCAGGGTTTTCTTTTATTATTATTTTTTGCAAATTGACTGCTATGAAATGGCCTTCTAGCTGCTGTGCTGGTGTTTCACTAGCACTGTACAGATTGTGAGTGCAGTTCCTGCTTGGCTTTCCTTCCAGCTGTGCAGAGGTGCTGGCAGAGCAGGGCGAGGTCCGCGTGGCGCTTTGCAAAGGGCAGGGCGGGACACCCGCTGATCGGCCAAGGAGAGAGTGGCACAACAGCTGGCAAGTAGTGGCGCTGGCGGCAGGAGCCGGATTCATCCTGAGCGACGTTCGTCCCTTCAGCGCGGGGAGTATTCATGGATATAAATGTACAGGCTACAGGTAACTGGCAGGTGACCAAACTCAAATATTGAAACTAATGCTTTCGTAAGCACTGGTACCATCGTATTTTCTTTCAGTCTGTTGTTTCTTGGAGAGACAGAAACTGGATTTGTATTTCTTAAAATAGCTACCAGCCTCTTTTGTCTCTATGGAGAATAGCTAAGATTAAAATCTAAGCTTCTTGAGAAAGAATCCTCCAGAAATAAGATAATTATATGGTTTTTAAAGGTCCTAGTGGTCCCTTTTAGAACAAATGTCAATCTCGCCCTACAGGCAAGAAGCGAGGGACTGTGGTATGTGTTTCTGCATAGCAGACAATCACAGAGTCGTAGTCTTGAGGATGGTATGAATAGATCCTCTAGTCCTATCCTGCAGCTCAAAGCATGGTAGGCTAGAGCAGGTTGCCTAGAGCCGTTACCTGTTGAGTTTTGGGCATCTCCAAGGATGGAGACTCCACAGCCTTTCCGGGTAAGTTCTTCTGGCTTTTCACCACACACATGGTAAAAATAAATTGAGTAGCCTTTTGCTCACCTCCTAACAAGACTTGGCATTCAGAAATAGTGTTTTTAGTGTTATGGGCAGTACGTCTCTTCAGGTTATCACTGTCACTGTGCATACTTTTGGTACATTAAAAACACAAATATATCAATGATTTTGTTATGTTTTTAATCTATTGACAGGAGTCAAGATAAGTCTTTCAGTGTAGAGGGAGCTTTAAACCACATTTTCACACGAAGTACTCCACTTGTACATCTCCAGCCTCTGGTTTGCCACATGCAACTGGGAAGCAGAAGAGTTTCTTTTCAAGTACCACAAGTGCTTGTGGATAAAATTAACAGGTAAGTATTGTAATTAGTAAGTTTGACAGTAACATGCACTGTCAGCATACATGACCAGCTTGGCCCTGTACCAAGTGGAGTCTATAATTTGTCCTGTTTTTTTTTCACAGGAGATTCTTAGAACTCAATTCAGAGCATCCAGTAAGAACAGTGAAGGAGAAGCTCACTGCGGTGCTCAGCCAGACCTTTCCAATACAAAGCATTGACTGCTCCGTTCCTTTGCTACAAGAAGGTCATGTCAGTGATGGTTGTCACTCAAATGTATTTTGGATCGTTCTCAAGCCAGAGCAGAATGCAAGCACGGAACAAATGGCTAATGGACAGGCAAATGGAGTGTTCTTTTCCCATGTTGATCTTTGCAAGGATGCAGATAACAATGGCTGCATGAAGGTACAAGAGGGCAACCTCATTTCAGAACAGTATTTCCTTAGGCCTTCCCTGCTGCTCTATGTTCAGACTTTAATTGAAAAAGACACCTTTCTGCCTGGGACACTTGGTGTTCTTTGTGGACCTGTCTTCAGGAAGTGTCCTATCTCTCCCCATTCTCTGCCTGTTTTTCACGAAGTGGTCTTTGTAGGTGCAGTCGATAAGGATATGGAGAGTGGCTTTATCCAGGTGCTGGTGGATACCATTAGGAGCAGCATATATTCGCTTCACCAGAGTGTTTCTGGCTGTGAATTGAATATTGCTCTGCAGGAAGCAACAGGCTTTGAAGCAACGAAATCAGATGACTTTGCTGCTTCTGAAAGTCAGATGACTAAAATTCAGCACTCCATTTGTGTGCAAATGAATGCTTTGGGCTCCTGTGAAAAGGGTTTTAGCGTGGGAACTGTGGGCACGGCTTGTGCAAAGAGCAATGGTTTGGTGGTTGTGTTTGCATCATTGAATCTGGACCTCCTAGCTATGCTGGTCTGTGGAATAGCCGACTGGAGAATGCTCTGGACATCTGATGAGCGCTTCCTCAGTCAGTTTCTTGGGGGAGAGTTAAGGCTTTTTAAGAGTTTTTCTCTCTATCCACCTTCTTACGTGCATGATGTCAGTTTCTGGGTTCCAGAGAGGGAACGCTTTGATGAAGTAACTTTTCACACCATTGCCAGGCAGGTGTCCCTTGAAACAATTGTATCCATCCAGTTAATTGACAGCTTCCTGCATTCAGAGACCAAACGGAAGAGCTTGTGCTACAGACTGACCTACCAGTCCTGTGACAGGGCCCTGAGCTGCCAGGAGGCGGCAGAGATGCAGCTGCTTTTTCGCAAGGAGATACAACGGTGCTTGCGGGTAACTCTCCGGTAAAGCATTGCCCGCTGTCAGCAGCAGCACCTGCAGCTGTTGCTGGCTGCAAAATGGGGACTGCGTTTGTTGGACCCAACACTGTGTGTTGTTGCAAGGCCTTTTGTAAAGGTGCTGTGACTAGTTTGATGCATCTGCATGCATTTAAAATGTGAAAAATCCTGTTAAAAGTAACCAAGACCCTGTGCCTTTTTCTTTTTAAGTGGAAGCTTTGATGAGATTCCTGTAATAGGAGTAACTGGAATTCATCCACTTATTGATGCCAAGTCACTGTGCCAGTGCTGCTGCTATTCAGCCAGTGCCTTTCAGTGATGGCTGCTGTACCAAGTGTGCTGAAAGTGAGCCCTTTTACCTGTGCAAAAGGGTTGCATGGGCCTTGAACACTAAAACACTCTCGGAGCAGGTGCCAGCTGTCTGGCCAGGTCTGCACAGTGCAGCACTTTCAGGAGGGCCAGTGTAGGATAGAGCCCGTATGGCTCCCTCTCAATTAATTGGTATGTTAGTGGATAGTAATGATTTTGTTACTAGCAAATATAAGCAATAAATACTAATGAGAATTCTGTGATTAGATTCCTGTAGACACGAGCATTTTAAAGACTGTACTCTGAGGTGCTACCTACTAGCTACACTAGAAATGACGAGCCACTGCCCGGTAACCCTAGTCATGGATTTTGTTTACTCGTTGCCGTGAGCTGTGTGTGTAAGCAGCTCCCCCGGCCCCTAACGCGGGTGTTAGTGAGCGCCCTGTGGAAGGACTCAGAGCCCTCGGGCACTAACGCGGCCTCCGCTCCGGGGAGCCCCTTCCGCTGCCGCGCGCGCTGCGGCCGGCGGGGGGCGCGCGGCCGGGCCCGCCCGTGCCCACAGCTGGCATGGCGGCGCCGGCTTCGGCCCGTCTCGAGGGAGGGCGCGAGCTCCCGGCTGCCCGGACTCGGCATGGCGGCCAAGGGGGCCCGGCAGCGGCCGCGAGCGGGCGGCGGCGAAGCGGCTCGGCCCCGGGCGGAGGCGGCGAGCGCCGAAGAGGCCC
>JAUBOD010000189.1:518578-535306 GCA_032353885.1 Nothura maculosa
ATTCAGGAACTCCTCTATTTATTGCCAAGCCTCTGTGTGTTGGCCAGCACAGACGTTGGGCTGGCTGCTAAGGAATTATGCATCCTGAACCACAGAGACAGGGAGGCCTTTGCATTGTGGGCAGCCCTGTACTTCTAGGGAAAATGCTGTCAAGGTACTTAGTTGACCTGGGGACAGTAACTTGTTCCCAAGCTTGGCACTGCAATCCTGTGCAGTCATCTGGATTTGATGCACGATACTGTGTGTTGCATTTAGATGGCCTAAACTCCAGCTAGATCCCTGAGCTGTTTCCTTTGGCTAAGCATCTCTGAAGGCCTGGATCCAAATTCCAGGTAACATGCCCGGTGTGGGGATGTAGATGTCTGAGTGTAGTGGTTTTGTGTCTGGCTTTGTGAAGAAAGAGAGCGTGTAGCTCCTACCAGTAGAAGTGATGATCCTGCTTTTTGCAGCAAAGCTAACATTTTACCATGTAATAGTAGGCAGCTTGTTGTGAGCAGCTGGGTGTTGCAGAGAGATCCTGACCCTCTGGAATACTGTCACTGTGATTATGACGAGCTGGAAGAGTCGAACGCTGGGGAAGAAGGCAAAGTCCTTGGTGGCTAAGCAGCCACTGAGGCTGCTCTTAAACCAGAGAAAGAGATTATCTAAGAGTGGTACAGGGAGGAAGGGGATTTTCCTGGCTACAGTGTCCTCTTTAATAAAGGATGCTCTTGTGTTGTGGGAGACTGCAATAGGAGAGGTTTGCAGAGCACGTCTCAAGAGGAGGTCAGGCAGTCAGGTCCTTGGCCTTCCTGGCGTGCCCTGGCAGCCTCCTTCCCTCTCTCCTGCTCTTGTGCTCCATGGAAAATCTCTGTGCTGTTTCTTATCAACGCCACACAGCTGGAGCAGAGGGGAGGTGCGCTGCTTCCCGGTGGAAGAGGCCAGGTTGCCATAGCAGCGTCTCGGATTCACATGCCTGCTGTGAGTGTCTCCAGTTCGGCACGGTGCTGCTCTCCCCGCCGCAGGTCTTCAGCTGTTTGCCAGCACAGGGGCTGAAGTGCAAGGTGCTGGTGAAGGACAGAAAGGGCATGTGCTCAGCTGGGGAGATCTGATGCAGAGGGGTGAGGGAACTGGCAAGGTCTTACCTAGGAGAGAGCAGCAGCAACCCACAGTTGTAGGTGGAGCGGCATGTTAGGCGCTAGAAACTGCTAAGGTCAAAGCTGCTCAGAGCTAGTGAATGTGTGGGGAGAGCTCTTTGCAGAGTCAGACATATAGGTCTGTGAGTAGAGTGAGGGAAGATGTGTCAGGACCTTCCTGTATAACAGTCCAGGCTGTTAGCACTTCTGAGCATGTGCTGCCTCCCCTCCGAGCTCAGCAGAATGACGCATGCCTGAAATCCCACACCTGCTTCCACGCTGTCATTTTAAACTGCCCTCTGCTACCTATGAAGCAAGTGCAAAAGCCCTGTGAAAGTGCAGCTTTCTCTCTCCTCCTGCTCTTTAAAACAAACAAACAAACAAACAACCCCACAGATCTGTAGAGCAAGGAAGGGGGAAAAAAAGGAAGGGGGAAAAAAAGGAAGGGGAGGGGGCAGGAAACAAAAACCGAAAAAACCAAAACCTCCAGCTCTTGTTCTTTGAAAATAAATGACCCTAGCAGTTCAATTCACTCCTGCTGAACTAGAGGCTTCTGGGACTCGCTGCGAGTCTCACATTGACGTCAGCAAGTGCAAATGTAAATCTCAGCTGGCTCTGATAAATGGTGCTGCTAATTGAATTAGAGAGCACTCCAAGCCACCAGCTAATTATGCTCCTCAGGAAGCTGCTTTGTCCAGGTCCATTTAATTCTATATTGGCGGAGCGCTCCAAATCTGGCACAGAAAAGGGGAAATATATTACAGCTCCCTGCTGAGGAGCACATATTTTCCAGCTCTTTAGGCTGAGCCGTCTGCTTGCTCCAAATGCTTGTGCTCTCACCCTTGGGTTTTCCATCATAAAAAATATTCTTGATGCAAGATTAATGATTCAGTCACCTTGTGCTAGTATATCATCACCCTGGTTTGATAAGAGCCTGTCTCATTCCCTTTAGCAGTGCTTTCCTCCATGTTATATGAAAGGGTTTTCTTGCTTACGTTTTATAAGTAGCTAAATCATTTGTTAGCTGCGCAGCCGGTACAAAATTTAACACCTAGAGGAAGTGCAAATGTTAATGGCTTCTCGGAGAGCTTTCATCACAGGCTTCCCGTGTGTGCCAGTAGCCAGAAGGTACTGGGTCTTGCTCATGTGGTGAAGATCCAACTTCATCCTGCCCCCTCATCTACCTTTCCTTTCTCTTCCTCCTCCTCCTCACCTGTCTTTCTGAATTCTGCCAAATGGGGTGAGAAGATAGAACTGGTGACAGTTCCTTGCCATCATTGCCCTCCATGGATCTAGCTGTTCCTATTCCGAGTACATCTTTGAGCTTGGAAGCGGAGACTTGACTTTTTTAACTAAGCAGTTCTCCTCCTCCAGAAGAGCATCCATTGGAGTTGATAGAACAGGATTATTCTGTTGCTTCCTCCTGCAGTTCAATAGATAATTTATAGAAACATGCCCAACACCCAACAGGGCTGTGGTTGCAGCTCTGCAGGGACTAGCGTGGTGCTGTGCAGCTCCGTCCTGACTGGGAACTGTCTTGGATGCAGACCAAAAACACAGAAAAGAATTAGGAGTTCCTTTGGGATTGTGGGAGACCTCCTACCCCTGGGGCACAGCAAGGCCTGGCCACAACGTGGCTGTTGCCCAGCTGTTGTTCAGAGGCTGCCACTGGAGGAGCCTTGCTGCGGCAGTGCCCCAGCAGCAGTGCACTGGGCCCTTGGCTACCCAGCTGGGAAGCCCTGGGGCCTTGCTGCTGAGGTGCTGCATAGGAACTCTGCTGCTTAAGGCTACATGCACTCACAGTCTCCAGGTACAAATTTAGAAGCAAATGCAAATAGAACATGATATATATTCACTGTCTTCTGTCGTCGCAAGCTCCTCCGTGTGCCATCTGCTATTTGAGGTTGCTGAGCCTGACGGAAGCAGGTGACAGGAGGTAAAGATCCCTGTCTGAATTTCATGCTCTCTCATGGCTTCCACAGGCTGTAGGGGCACCAGCAGCTTAGACTCTTGTCACTGGAAGCAAAGCCTCTAGGGCTTTGTCGCTGTGTAGTTACCCACAGGAGAGAGAATAATGTTTTGTTGGTGTCCATACCACGTCTCTATGGTGGGAAGGCTTCTGCTTAAGAAACATGAAAGCTCTGCTTATTGCTGGTGCCCTCATGCCATTTTTAGGTACTCCCTTTTTTGGACTTGAGCTGTGACTTTTCCTGAGAATCTCAGGGTGGTTGTTTTTAATATGTATCTTTTATTTAGTGTTGCACTTTTCCAAACTACTTTCCCTAGGCTAAGGAACTGATCAGTCTTGTGGATGAGTAGCTGCTTTGCTATGGAAACACAGGTCTGGCTAGCTAACACCCGGTAGAAACCAAGGCTTCCTTGTGGACCTGTTACTTTGAGCAATAGTATCCTGTTACCTGGAAAAGCAGGCTGAACTTCAGTTTTGGGGTCTCTCTTGGCTAAGGGAGACTTACATCTCTCTGATCCTGGAGTGTATACTCCTTGTTCCAAGGGGAAGTTCTGCCCAGAGAACAGGAATGTAGATGAACTGTGTGTCCTTTATACACCAACTCACTGTGTTATTACTTGTCATAAGCCTTGTGTCCTTGCAGCATGCATGACATCCACTGGTGGGAAGAGCTTATCTTTCTGCTCTGCATCTCTCATCATTTTCCGCCCTCAGTCTCTCTTTTTTTTTTTTATTTTCCTCTTCTATCAGTCATTCCTGCCTCTCTTCTCCTTTGTGATCTCCTTTCTGCCAACAGTATTTTTCTCCTCCCATTCCACTGCTGATAAAAGGTATGTAACCGTGAACACTGGCATTCTGGCTGCTGCTAAGAATGGCTGAGTTGCCAGTGAGATTAAGAGCATGAGGAGAGCTTTCATTGCTCAAAGTTGCTGTTTCAGGCTGTCTGCAAACTCAGGGCGATGATACTGAGTAAGCTTCTCTGGGAGGATTTGAGCTGAGGTGGTTTTTTTTTTTTTTTTTACTAGTGCCAGATCATGCAATGTCCCCCTGTTCTGTAAAGCAAAGCTGAGCTCTGCAGATTCTGAACATGTGCCGAACAGACCGTGTTGGCGACGCTGAGCCCTGCGTCCGGCATCTGTTAGGACCGCAGCAGGTGAAAGGTGTCCAGAGCGCTCCCTGCCAAGGGCAGGAGGAAGAGGAAGTGAGAACAGGCTTGTAGTGTTTCTGCAGGATTGAGAGGCACCAGTGCTGATGGCAACCCCACATACGTAGTTCTGTTGCTGCAGCACTCAGACCCGCTATTGCTAGGGAGCCACCAGTTGATACAGCGCTGGCGTGGCGTGGCTGTCATTATGTAGGTGCATTTAGGGCAAGGGGAGGATGTGAACCAGTGCTCTTGTCTCACTGCTGTCACCTATATGCCTCAGGTGCCAGAAAGCATTTTCAGTGTGGCAGACTCTGCTCAGGACCTCAGCCATCGGCTGAAGGTGCTGCCTTCTTCCCTGTCTGTGAGCTAAATTGCACAAGGCAAGTCAGCAATTTACTAAATTTTAACTCAAGCTGTTCTTGCCTGCTGAAACACAAAACTCCAGGGGATTGTGCTAATTTTTGTGCCTTCCTTACAGTGCCACATTAAGCTAGTATTCTCTCTCCTATTTTTGCATTGTGCTTGCGCGAAACAGCATGACAAGCAGCATAAGCACAGTTTCTTCCATCCTCCCCTCCCTGCCAAAGGGCAGTGAAACGATACTGAAGCTTCACAGAGAGCAGCCAGCTTGGGAATTGTGAGTTGTCAGGGTGTGCGTGTGCTGTGTGCGCATGCACGTGCTTGTGTATTGTGCCAGCTATCACTGCCGCTAGCCCAGGAAATGGTAGGTGCTGAGACGCAGAAGGGGATGTGCCAGGAAAAGCCCAGCAATGCCAGGATGTTGATTAGCCGCCAGAGATGGAGGAAGGATATGCGGGCACCCTTTCCCAAGGGGATGCTTTTGCTTCTAGACACTGGATGGAGAGCTTGACCTCCAATTTCCATGGACAAGGAATTGCAGCTGCAAAAATCATTTCCTGCTCAGAACACGCCAAAATTATTATCTCTCACCTAGTTATTCTCTACAAAGAAATTTTGTTTTAAACATGTTCCAAATTTCTGTACCTCAGGAATTCACAAAGAACTAGCATTTCCAGTGGTTCTTTTATTGAAGAACTTTGGTGGGTGCTTTATAATTTGCCAAGGGCCTAAACATTTTTTTTCTGAGCTTTTTGTTCTTGGAAGTAAAGCAGTCTGCAATTTTACATCCTAAAGTGCTTGGCGTATATGTGAGTGCTTGGCAAAAAAGCCAGCTCAGAGGGTGCTGGGTATGCAGCATCAGGCAGTTAGGAGTAGGATGCAGGAACTGTGGGCATTCAGGTTCCTTTGACCCCTCTAAGGGCAGGCAGTGCTTGCTGCCTCACTTTCCCCTCTCGAGTATGGGAATAACACTCCCTCCCCATCACTTTTTCTGGAATGGGAAGTCTTCAAGTGAAGCCAGTCTGGCTCTGTGCTTGTATGGAATCCCGTATAAGAGGACCCTAATACCAAGTGGTGCTGTAGGAATCATCAAGCTTTTCTTGGAGGATCTTTGTATTCCACACTGCATGGGATCAGGAGCTTGCTGTTCTCAGTTGTGCTGCAGTGAGATTGTCCGAGAACCCTGGGAGCCTCCTGGGAGATGTGATCTACAGTGGCAGTTCCTGCCATTGTGGCTTTTGTGTTTTTTGTTTTCTTTTTTTTAACTGCATCTTTGAAGAATATCCGCTACTGCCTTGTAGAAAGCAAACAAAACACAGTTCATCTTTCTTCTGAAAGAGGCTTGCTTGAATTGGAAGCCCGTGGCTGTGTTACGGGGATAGCTGCATGACTTGCAGTGACCAGCAAGTGCATGCTGGAGCTGTGTGCCATTGTACCAGTATGTACCACTGACCGCTTGGCAAGCTGCGAGCCACAGATTGGAGTGCTGCTGCTTTTCCAGCCTCTGTGTTGGTGAAGTTCAAGAGCGAGTTTGTCAAGCCGGATACTGCGTGAGCGAGGTGATCTCAAGGAGATAAGGCATAGAGTTAACTTCAGTACTGGCAAGGCAAGACTGTCGCCCCAGCACAGATCTCAGAAAACACTCCAAATTTCTTAGCTTCTAGCAGGGTTCAGTGTTGGGGACGGAGGAAACTATCTTATTTTTCCACTTCACATTTAAACTTGGACTTCACTATTAATTTGCTGAGTAGAAGAATGCATGCATTGCAAATATTCTCAGCCGCCACAGCTTCGGCAATTAGCAGCCAGACAAAGTACAAAGGGTACTGATTTGATACAGCTATTAAGCCCTCCATGCTTGAGTACTCTGCTGGCATAGTTAGAGCAAAATGCTGTGAAACACCAACTCACAGCACCAGGAGGCTGGGGGGTGAACAGTGGCAGCCCACAACAAATTTAGAACAGCGACTCCCTCTTTATTTCAGCACCCTCAGCAGAAGAGCAAAATTCTCAAGTCCCGGAGCCGGCCAGAGTGTCTCTACTTTGGCCACCGTGAAGAGGTGGCCAGACAGATGGAACAGAACTTGCCAGCAGATGTCAGAAGCTAACTGCAGCCTTGTTCTAGCTTCATAGGCTGCCCTGAGAGAAGGGAGCTGTGGTGCCTGCATGGTATCAAGTCCTCTCTCCGGCCTGCAGTCTGTACTGTTTGCTGCTTGGGCTGTGATACTCGGAGCTAAGCTGCTTACAAGCTTCTCCCCCTTAATCCTGCTGGAGTAGATGGCTTGAGGAATCCTGAGCAGGTTCATGCTTTAAAGCTAGTGAAACTGGCCAAAAACGGCTTTGGGAAAGATGGACTGGCTTTGTAGGTCTGTACCATTATCCTTTCCCGCATCGCTTGCCCACCAACCAGGTCTTTTTCAAAACCTCATTTCTCTGATTTTGAATACGTTGGCTCAGGAGCGCTTCAAGGACCATCTGTTTTTGCTTTTGGTTTCAGGTCCTCAAAACTGCTGCGTGCGTTCTACATCCCTCTCCTGTCAGAACAGCACACGTGGTATGCAAACTACACTATTCTGAAATCCCGGAGGTTGAAGCCCAGCAGGAAAAAAATGGGAGGCTAGCAACGCACCTGCTGAACAAAATGAAAAGCATCCACTGACACTGCTGGACAGCTGCCTAAGGCTTCTTCCGTTCCCTTTGAAAGATTGTGCTTGTAAGAGTCACTAATAAAGATGTCCCATGAAGTGATTTTACTCTGCAAGTTTCCAGCTGTAAAAAGCTTTCAGTTCTTGATGTCAGGTCTCTGCTCTGCCTACACAGAACATACTGGTAAGAAACAGTGTGAAAATCCAGCAGCCACCTACGACCATATTATCCCTGCTGCTCCCCGTGTTATTATCTATTACGCTAGAGAAGAGGAAAAGGAAAAATAACGAGGAACGACAGTGTGCAGTTTGGCTCCGGAAAAATCTGGCTCCAGCTCTCTTCCTGTAAGTCTCTGTATAGTCCTCATCTGCCTAAGTAGTGCTCGCTTTCTCCTAAGGAATTTTTCAGATAATTGCGTTTGAGAAAGAAAAGAAAGGGAGAGTGGAGGAAAAAAGCCCACAAAACTGTGAGACAATTAACTGTGGAATGCACTGCATCTCAAGGGAAGGAGGCAGTCTGTGCCGTGGAGAAAAATCCTGAGGTTGCTCTGCCTTGGAAACACTTTTAAAGAAAAGCAATCCTTAAAGATGCCTATAGCAGCCTTTGAATAGCAGCAGTCTACGGTATGTAAGATTTCCAAAAATATGCAAAAGGGAGAGAAGCAGAGGGACAGTAAATAATATCTTTAGCCTCCCAAACCTACGAGGTAGAGAGTATGTATGTTCCATCGGTCCAGCATGCTCCAAAGCAGTGCTCTGTCTCATTATATCTCCATTTTTAAAAAATGTTGTGTTGCAGGCCAGTTGAAGAGAGCTTTTTTTTTTCTTCATATACCTCCTTGAGAACTATGCAGAAATGGGATGACATGAGGCGAAGCTGAGAGGATGTTCCTTTCTTTGCAAAAAGCCTGCACAGGCCCTGTGCTGCACTCCTGGGCCTGAGAATACATTGATCTGCATGTGCAGTGACAGAGTGCCGGGCAGGTGGAGCAGAAAGCAGGTAGGTTTGTATGCAAAGAGCAAAGCATGTGCCCCTGGGGATGCAGGGGCTGGTCCAAGTCTTGACCGGTCTGCAGGTTGACAGCTGAGCTAGGTGGGAAGGGCAAGCTGTACCACCAGGCCTGTGAATTAGCAGCACACTCCTGGATTAGAGCAGGAGCTGAACGAAGAGCAAGGCATGACTTGAATCAGAGGAGACACCTTGGAAATGCAGGGAGGGGCCAAGTCCCCCTGGGGACTCTGAACAGACACAAGAAACGTTAGGAATATTCCAAAGAAGGGGAGCCAAATGGACTCTATGGCCAATGGCTGCAGTTTGAGGATCCCTCCCTAAATAAGATAAAAAGGCAAGATGCCAGTGATGAACTGTGCTGCTGACTTAAAAGATTTTTTTTAAATTTATTTATTTATTTATTTTTTTCCTCCCCCTCGATGAATCAACCAGATATCCATCTAGGAATGTCCTGAAGATGCTTACTTCTTACTAGCTTCAGCACAATTTTCCAGATGGAACTTGAAGACCAGAGAGACGGGTAGTTTCCTCCATCTTTGAAATAATTTTGAGTTCTCTTCTGTCTGTAGAGCCCAGATTGTGACTCCAGGAACAGCCACGGCTCACAGCATTCCCAGACTTTGACTCCCTTGTCTCATCTTGGAAGAGCAGTTGTCACAGTGCATAGAGTAATTTGCAAGGATGAGTGTATGATTAAGTTGGCCTCAGATCTCTTGCTACTTCTGAAATTTATTTCTGCTGTTGATTCTAGCAGTCAGGTCAGTAGGTGCTAATGAGTGATGTGCTTTAGATGTCTGAAATGAGCAAATAGGGTTAGCGGCCTGTTTGTGGATGTTGTGACTTGGTGATAGAACTGTCATTAAGGTCTAATTTCAGCCTTGGGTGAGCCATAAATACTACGGCGATGTGTTGCTCTTCCTCTTATTTATGCTTTCTTGCCTGTGGAGCTTGCTGCCGTAGGTGGAAGACACCCTGCATGCAGGGCTGGCTTAGTTTCCATCCCAGCTTCTCTCAGCACCCTGCACATTGCAACAACCCTGTTTTCCCAATCGCATTTCTCTAGTAATGCCGACAATATCTCCACCGTGGTCTGCTGTAGAGGACAAGCCTGCCACCTGCCAAAAAAATTCCATGTGTGGAACCTCCAAAGTGACAAATGGCTGATGACGAGCTGTGCTTCACGGAGGCCAGGTGTTCAGAGTCTTGTTTGCATTTCACTGAGGAGGAGGAGGCTTTTTAATGGACTTGTGCTCTACTCAGGACACATTTTGCACAGTGTAAAACACATAGTGAACCGTTCGCCTCTGCCATCTGGGTGATCAGGTCCTTGGGAGTGCAGTCCTCGGACTCCACTGCGGAAGAGCTGAGTTTAAAGGTGAGACTTCTTCTGAATTCAGACTTTGCAAGGGCCATCTGTGGTATGTAAACCTTGGTGCTCTGCAGACAGATGGGTTTTACTGTGTGCATATATCGCCCCTCGTGACAGCCAAACACGGCGCTAAAAGGATTTTGACCAAGCAACAAGTGTCTTGCAGGAGTTCTCCTGGAAGGTCAGAGTCACAGTGCGGATGAGCGTTGCAGCGTCTGGGCTCATGGTATTGCCCTCCTGAAAGTTTGTGCATGTAGAACAGGCCTCTAAGTGGTGAATCTCAGTCGAAACTCCTGTCCTCCGTGTTGCCCCTTCCCTTGCTCATCCATGACTATAAACTGAATAAATGGGTTGAAGAACCACTCGCACCTCTCTCTGGTGCTGTGTGTCAGACTGTTCCGTGTTGTCCTAGCCTTGAGCCTTATGTTTACCGTGGAGAGGCATTACAACAAACACTAGTTTTAAAGGACTGTGGCTACTCTACCTCCCCCTCTCGTTTGATTTGTGTTTTGGGGTGAATGGTAGGAGACTGATAACTTGACAGAAATGTCTTCTGGTAGAAGTCATCACATGTTTGGTTCCAGGAGGCAAATGCAGGTGCGGTTACAGCAACTGGCCCACCTTTGCATTGCAAACATTCAGACTGAGGGTGAGGCAGGTGGAGTCGAAGTTGCCACCTGGAGAATTTGGAGGCTAAAGAGATGGGGCAATGAAAGGAAAGGTGGTGGTTCTTATATTATAGATGGTGAGTGACCATGAGATTTGAACTGCTTTCAGTGGAAGTTAGGTGTTTAAGTGCTGCGGGGGGTCTTGACCCCGTGTCACTCATCTAAGGCCACCCATGGAGCCTGTAACTAGAAGTTACTTGTTGTCTAGCGTCTTTGGCATGGAAGCAGCCTTCACAGCAACAGGTTCAGTCCTCCAGAATTGCTTGCGCCTCTTCTCCTTTAGGCCCTGTGAGAACAGCAGCCTTGTCTTGGGTGCTGCTGTCTGACAGACAGAAGGTAGGGCAGAGACAGTTAATCAATGCAAGCTGAAGCCATCCAGTATGAAGAGCTGCTTCTCTTGCTGGTTTTGGCCTAAAGATTGAGCTCTAGGGGATATTTCCGATGGGAAGGGCCAAGCCTCCCCTCCTCTGTTCAGAATTCACAGGTCAGGACTGTTGCACTCTGCATGCTACTGCCTTTTAAGCAAACAGCAATCAATAAGGAGATGATTACTGGCAAAACAACAGACTTGATGGAGTGTGCACTGCTAGGAGTGTGTGTTTTGGGGCCTGTGGGAAGGGAGTGGGTCAGACTGCAAGAATTGCTTGCCAGGCTCAGGTCTCTCGATGCAGGATCTTGTTTTCTGAACGTGAATGTGAAGAGGTGGAGCTGTGTCCAAAGCATGCTTAAAGCATTTTGGAGTTTTGCCTTGCCAAGAGAAGGCTCTCTGGTTTCTAATAGTGTGCCGTGGCATTGCTGTATCCCTCGTCCTGCCTGCAGCAGGCAAAGAGGAGCTCCCTGAGGTTCCCTCTGCCCGGCATTGGAATGGGCTGGCGAGAAAAGCTCTCTGTCTTAGGCAAGGAGCAGGGTGGAGATCTGATAAGTGCAGTTTTTATGCTTCGGAACATGCTGTCCAGGTGCTGCCCTGTACAGCAGAACCCTGCCCTGTTTTCTCCCCCATACAAAGAGGAGGCTGTTTTGGCCTTCCTGTTTTTAATCTTCCCCTCCTACTTGGCCAGGGAAGCTTCAGTTTCAACATGTTCTATCTGAGTTAGCAAGAAAAACAACAGGGTCACTGAATGTGGATTTTGTGGTGAAATCCTAGGCAGTTACCCTTCGTGGCAGCTCTGGTCCGAACCCAGCCCAGTGGTCAAAACATGTTAGTGGCAATCTGGCAACTTGTCTTTTCACTGTGTGTTCTGCTGCAGGTAGCTCTCTACGTCTGTGATAGTCTTGGCACAGCGGCCAAGTGTTGGAGGCAGGTGCAGCCCCTGCCTGCCTCGCACGGTAATACCCTGCGCTTAGCTGAGTGCCGCTGCAGACAGGAGAAACCAAAGGGTCAAAGCAAGAGATGTCATTAACAGAGTCCTCGGCTTCTTGCCTTGCTGTTCTAGAACAGGGAGTGGGTTGTTGCCTTTCCCTGTGAGGAGACTTAGGGGCTCGTTTTCTGTGCTTCACTTTGATCCGGCATCCCCGGTGGCTTTGACGCAGCACGGTTGGTGCCCGACTGACGTGAACTCTGCAGCTGGACCCAGGCCCTCCTTTAACTTCTAGCTTCTTGGGAATATGCTCTGGGGACAGGCAGGAGATTTCCAGCAGCTTGCTGCCTTGCTGTCTGAATCACGCTATAAACAAGTCCAAACCCTATTATTAGCCTTTGGAAACTGCTGCCTTAGAGACAGGTTTGCTTATAAATATCCATTATTTTCTCTCTGGCTCTTCACGAGGGAGGCTGGCAAGAAGACTGCATCTTTGCATCTCTAGAAACTGCCTGTCCCTGCTGTTGTTGCTTCATTCCCACCTGGCCTCATCCTCCTTGCTTTCCAGCTTAACAAGGTCTGGGCTGGGCTAATGAGGCCTCTGCTCCAATATGAGCAGCATGACAAACAGAGCTATTTTTTTCCAGCTCTTTTGGAGCGGGGGTGGAAAAAGCCAAGCAGTGAGCGACCAAGCCGGGCATTTGCCGTCAGCGCTGCAGTGATCGGCTGCGGTGCCTCGTGTGCAAGCGGCAGCTCCAAGATGCCTGCGCCGAGCCCAACACGCGTGGCTGCCCTGACAATCGGGGAGCAGGGCACTTTCTTCCTCTGCCTTGTTTGGTGCAGGACAGAGCAAAACTGTGCTCCAAGTGCATGGAAGTGCCAGTGTCTCCAGGTTGTGCAGTAGGGCTCTGGACTGCAGCAGTGGTCCTGTACCGTGCAAGTACACCTTGCCTAAGAGGACTGCTGTCTCCTTCAAGACTGTAGTAGGCACTGCTGTACAAACAAAGCTATGGTCTCTTCCTCCTGCCAAATCTATACCCAGCACAGATCTCTCCTGTTCTTCTTGTCTGTCTGTGCTGTGCTTTTTCCTGGTCTGGAATGAGTGCTTTCTCCTGTAGGATACTTTTTCTCCTTGAAGCAGAGTTTGTGTTTTACGCACTCAGCATTTGCTCCAGGAATTTGGGTATAGTTTTTGGTCTCAACCTAAGCTCTCTTATTATCTGCGCTTGTTGGGTAGATGCTCTGCTGTGTCTAAAAACCCAAAAGCTACTCAGATTGTGCCGTGTTGTTCCCTGTGTGACAACACAGAATAGTGGGACATGCTGGAGGTCTGGAGAGGGGCGAAGGAGGTATTTTTAAATGATTTAAAAAATGACCAGCTCCCTTAAAGCAGATGCTCCTGTGGGTGGGGTGTGGTGGGCCTGAGGTGAAGGCTAAAATCTCACTAGTGTTTTTTATTCTTCCTTAGGCAGCTGCCTTGCAGCCCTGCGTTATCCCTGTTTCTTCCAGCTGCGCCTGGCAAAACAGGTCTGTCCACCAGGTCAGGCAGTAGGCCCTGCACTGCAAGCTCTGCGCTCACCATGTTGCTTTGCTCTCCACGCCCTGCAGCTTGCTTCACAGACAGCTAGAACCAGTGTCCCCATCCCTAGCACACTAAGGAGGTGAGTGGAAGGAGAAGATGCTGTCTGTTTCCAGATGGCCACACGTGTACCTACCTTTCCTACGGACCTCTTTTCCTGCAAACCGCTCCTCAGCGCAGCGGTCGGAGGTCAGGTCGCACAGGCTTCTCCTCCACATCGAGGGCACTCCAGGCAGAGGATGATGAGTAGTCTCTTTAAGGAGATGCTTAGAGCCTTGGAATCTGGCCCTCTTTCCTCCCTTCATTGCCCAGTGGTCTGGGTTCCTGGGGGGAATCCTGCCCAGATTCATCAAACTCTGACTGGGAACCACTTCTCTGGCTACTTCCTCAGACCCCCAGGAGAGGGCATCGTGCTCCATGGGAAGTGGCTGAAGGACAGGGTCTTGAGAGCTGCCTGCTGAGCTGGGAGTGCAGGAGTGTCTTGTGGATCAGGTGGGGAGGGACTGGGTTTTTTCTGCAGGGGCTTCTTTGTCAGGGAGAGTAACACTGTGCCTGTCTACTGTGCTGGGCAGTGTGAAAGCAACCCGTGTGTCGTATGCATGGCGGCCGCAAGCTTCCCACCTCCAAATCCTGAGTGAGCAGAGCGCCCTGCCTGGAATCGTGGAGTTAGCGGGGAAGTTTTGAGCATGTGCGCATGTGCTGAATTCCTTTTTCCAAGTTGGATGGCTGCCAGCTGGGGTACAGCCCCCTGCAGAGCCTGAGGAGTCTGTGATGCATTCTCCAGATTGCTGCAGACTTCAAACCCTACGCACTGTTCATAGTAAAACCAGGCATGACAGGAGAGCGAGGTGCTGAAGAGAGAGGGAGTTCTTGATGCTGTCCTACTACATGGGAAGATTCCCTCTCTCTTGCCCAGGGATTGCTGTCTGTCCCTTTGCTACTGCGCTTGACAAATCAGGAACCAGAATGAGGACCTTCTGGCAAAGGAAGTTCCCCTGTTCTCAAAGCAAGCTGAAAACATAACATGGCTTATTTCTGGATCTCATTTGCTTTAGTGGATTGACATTAATTGACAGATAATCAATGTCTGGGTGAAAAGATAAGGATTAATTGCTTCCTTTCATTTAGGCTGCATGTCATTTGACTTACAGATCTGTTGACAAATATGCATCTGGCAGTCCAAAATAAATAGTTGTTCTCATGAGGGTACAGAATTCATGGCTGTGCTTGTCTTTCCTAGTAACAGCCTAGACATGGGAGTCACTGGGAATGAATCGGTGCAATTCCCATCCCTCTTTCTGGCTGCAAAGGTGAGAGAGAGAGCGGTAGTACCTTAGACGGAGGAAAACATGGATGCTCTGATCTGTACATTGTATGCAAAGTATGAGGACAAGGCAGAACTGCCCATAGCAGAATTCTTGTTTGGTTTTTGACATTATGACAGTGACCTGGAATTTTAGCCACAGAACATATTTCATGTTATTCAGGAAGGCAGGATTTTTCTCATAAACAAAGGGGGAAAAAAAGATTGCAAGGCACTAGCCAACAGACTCAAGGTTAATGGGACTGCTTCTTAAATGGCACAGGCTAACATGCCTGCTGCCTAGTAATTTACAGGAAGAGCAGTTTGTGTGTGTCTGAGCTTTCGGGTGAGAATGGCTGCGACGTCTGAGAACTGGAGGACGCTCGAGCTGTGTTACCGCCCCAAACAGCCTTCCTTTTACCGCTGCTCTCTCCTAGTGACAATGTAAAGGGCTCTGCTTACCCCGGGGAAGGAGAGACTGTGCATGAGCAGGACCGCACATTGCTGGTGAGCTCACCAATGTATTCCTGAGGACCTTGCACTTAGCAATTGGCTGATGAAATCTGCTCATGTGCTTTTGTGCTTGCTCTTCATGCGCCAAAGAGCTTTGAGCAGTTCTCTGTCAGCTGCTAGAAGTGCCGATGGTGCTTGCACAGTGCACACTGCCTAAGGAAAGTTGGTGCCTTAAGAAACTGAATGCAGTGGAGACAAACCTTCCAGAGTCAGCCTCTTGAAAGGACTCCTTGACAGAGGAGGCTAGTCCAGTGTCCAGCATTTCCCTATGAGGAGTCAGGCTTACTTTCCAGGTATGCAAGAGAACTTCACATTTCTAGCCATCAGGTCTAACTCCAAGGCATGTGACTCCGAGCAGCGAGGTGTGCGGAGCCCTGTGTACCCTTCGCATCTCGCCAGGCCCTTGTCAGCTTTTAGCTTGTTCCCTCACGCCTGCAGACAGGTCTTTGGACCCTATGTTTGTGAAGAGAGCCCTCGTGCAGATTAGCTCTCCAGTGCCACGTCCCAACAATATTCTTTGCTACGCAAGTTCCTCTGCTGTTTAGTAAGCCCACTGTGGTTGCTAAATTGTGAGGGCACATCCTCTGTGCCAGAACCACCCCCAGCAACAAGGAGGATGAGCTGGCTTTTTCCAGTTAACCAGTCAATATTTGCTCTTCCAGGCAAGCTGTTAAAATGCTGTTGCTTTTTGTTTTGGTATTTGTTTCTCCTCTCTTGCTGGAATATTGCCCCAAAGTCTCCCGCATTGGCAGCTCTTGTTTGCCTAGCAGTGACATGTGGGCGTTCATAGAAGACAAGGTTGTGGGAGCCTTCCAATGATTGCCAGGTCATGTTTTCATTTTCTGTTCTGTGTATGGAGCGTGTTTCAGCCCATCTGCTCCAAGAAAGGATGGAATTTGGCAGAAGAAAGCCACAGGATCATTTGCTCAGTCCCAGGGTGAAAGCTTGGTTTTGTTAAAATCCATGAGAAAACTCCACTCCCGTTAACTTCAGCAGAGCCCGAATTGTGTCCTGGGTGTTATAAAGAGAGAGCAGCCAGGGTTTGGTTTCATGTATTTCCCCCTCCCCAGTTTCCTGTCTGTCTTCTTGGGCTGTGTCACTGCCGCCCCAGGACACTGGAGTCCTAGCATTCCTTGGCACCTCCAAGGCAGCACCATGAAGCAAAGACTAAATACGCGCGCGCACACACACACATACAAATCTGAGACACCATGACTCTACTAGAGCTGAGGAGTCAGCCTGTGTCAGGCTGGCTGGCCATGTCAGTGAAAGCCTATACAACTTGCATACCTCTTCCGCATACAACTTCATAACCTACAACTGTGTTACAGATTCATAATTTCCCATGCTGACTTCATTCGCCAGGATACTTGGGTTTTCCTCTTCAAAACCCCAGGCACAGATGTCTTCAGGTGACTTTTACTAAAGCTACTTGTACTGTAGGCTTCCCTAGAGAAAAGGAAGGGGCAGGGGAGTCAGTCTTCCAACTTTCAGATAGCCGTGGGTAGTCTTGAGAAAAAAAATCTTCTCCGTTTGCCTGCAGACTGATAGAGTCAGATTTTTCCCTTAATACTATGTCCCTGGCAGTTGGGATGCAAGGCAGCTCCCTCAGAGAAGACATGCACCCAGTCAGTAAGCGTTGCACCAGAGCTAATAGAGTTTGTGGAGAGAGTTGTGTGATTCTGGAATAGCCAGCTAGGTGGCTGCCCTGGAGGGGGTCAGTTCTGCCCGCATTTCTTTGCGTCATCAA
>JAUBOD010000189.1:535470-548543 GCA_032353885.1 Nothura maculosa
TCTTTCCAGCTAATGTCGGGGAAGTTAAAGTCTCCCATGAGAACCAGGGCCTTTGACCGTGAGGCAACTTCCAGCTGATGCTGATGCAAGCTGATGCATGCTGATGCAAGCTGATGCAAGGCAGCTCCCTCAGAGAAGACATGCACCCAGTCAGTAAGCGTTGCACCAGAGCTAATAGAGTTTGGGGAGAGAGCTGTGTGATTCTGGAATAGCCAGCTAGGTGGCTGCCCTGGAGGGGGTCAGTTCTGCCCGCATTTCTTTGCGTCATCAAGTCCTCTGTCTGTGTACTGTAGCCGTGCCAAGTTAGGCTCAGGTGATGAAAGTCCCTGTTTGCGTTATTTGCTGGGTAGACGTATGAAAGGTGCTCTTGCACATTTGGGAGTCCTGATAGACGGCATCACAGCTTGTCTGAAGTTCTGTCTTGAAGCCTTTTTTGAGGGTGTACCAGTAGAATAGAGCTTGTATGAAGCATTAGCTGCAAGCCCTTGATCTAGTGGTCCTCTTTATCTGCTTTCAATCATGGTTCCACTTAATTTCCTCATTTTTTTGGTTATTCATGATTCATTATTAGCATTAGTTTCCTTTAACTTCCAAACATTTTTTTCTGAGAGAAACATTTTGCTGCCCCATCTTTCAGTACACTGGCTGTTGCCATTCTGGTTGGCCAGCAAGAAGTTTGAAGAGCTGCCTTGTGCTCTTCAGCGCAGTATTTAGTATGTCCAAGCATTTGGCGCTGATAAGAAGCTTTTCTCCTCCGCTAATAAGAGAAGGCAGCAGGGCCCTTAATTGCATTCTGCAACTTAGCCAAGTGAAATCTATCTTTATGTCCTCAGAGCTGAAGCCAGAAAGATTCCCCCTCTGTTCCTTGTGCTTTGCAGCTCCTCCCTGGGCAGCCTGCTTCCAAGTGCTAGTCTCTCCAGAGATCTGTAGCCACTGGGTTGGTTACCTTCGTGGAAAAGGTGTTAGGTTTGTCTGTGTGTAGGACAGCCCCACGTTGGTTTGTGAGGTGATTTGCACTGGCTTATCTTGGTTTAACAGTCCAGGTAGACAAGACTGGAGGAACGCTTAGTGAGAGAGGAAGTCTCTGCCCTGGGCAGTTCTCCAAACACACGTCTCTCTGGCCTGCAGTAGATTGGTGTTGGTGGCTGCATACAAGTCCCTGGCTCCTGATTAAAGGCCATAAACTCTTAAAAGTCTAGAGCTTAAGGTATGATTTTCCTCCTATGATACTGGTTGCAAGTCTCCTCTCTTAGGAATTTCTGCTTCCTGTTGGTGTAGAGTGACAATTTTTTGGCCACTAAACTTTTTCTGGTGACGCTTTCATCTCTTCCGAGAAGTTTACACAAAATCACAGTTTCATAAATTCTTGTGTACACACACACACATGCACGCGTGCACTGATGGAGTCAAAAATTCCAGCCGTTCTGTCTGGAGAGTGGGAAGAACAAATCCTAGCTGAGGCTTAAAGGAAGTTCTGGAAACAGTGTGGAGCTCATGGAACCTTTTTAGGGGCTATCTATGTCCTTATGGGGCAGGGAGAGGGCAAAACAGACTTACAGAGCAGAGCTTACTTTTCCAGGTTATTTCAAAAGTTGTCTGGGTTCAATTTTTCAGGTCTTTTCAGTAAAAATTCAACACCCTGTGCCTAACAGGAAGTCTATTTCCCACACAGCTGTACCTCAGCGCTAGGAAAACGCTGAAAAAGTTTAAGTACGGCAGCTTGAGAAAATGTCTCGGTGCTCAAAAAGGCACTTCACTGCGGTAATTTTCTGCAAGAAAAATGCCATAATATGGTTTTATGCAACAGTTCCTGCTGAACAGACTTATCAGCAAATATAGGCAATGCTATTTTGACAAGAATCCACGTAGCATTGGTTTGTGGAACAGGAGCAAAAGAACTTAGGCTTTGGAAGGCCAATAGAGGGTTTGATCCCAAAATATTCACAAATGGACATGTACTTAGCCGAGTATTGTATGCCGAGCTCTGCAAAGGCTCGGCACATTTAGGGAGCTGCCAGCGCTCGGCAGCTCCTCATCTCCTGGCAGGAGGGAAGCAGGGAAGCCGCGCGTGTGCCGCTGCTGACGTCAATAGGGTAAATGAGAGCGGCTACTCAGGTCACCTGGGCACGCACCAGCCTCCCGGCAGCGCCGGCTGCGCTGCAAAGCACTGCGGGAAGCCCAGGGGCCTGCTTGCATGGAAAACACTGCCTCTCACCCAGCAAACACTGCCCACAGTGGAGGGAAAGAGGGAAAAAAGAAGAAAAGGCTTGAAAGAGCTGAGCAACTCAGGGCTTCTTACATCCTCCTATGAAAGCACAGCATAAAGCACCACTACTCAGTTCACGGACCAAGAGCCAGGCATCACGATATGCAGATGCCAAACTACAAAATCTCTGAGAAAAGGGCAAAAGCAGCCTTTGCTCACAGCCGTCAAGAGGCCACTCTCCTGATTCCAGGACAGGATGTTCTATTTGTGATGACCAGGTTGCATTTGAATGGCTTGGGAGGGCTTCTTTGCTGCTGCCATGTAGGGAAGTGAGAGAGAGCTGAGGCAGCCACAGTGGCACTGGAGCTCCCTTCTGGGGCTCTGCAGCATCTGGGGTCCTCTCCTCCAAAAAGCCTCAACGCTGGGTCTCTGAACACTGCCCCAGTCCCTAGGCCTCCCTGCTCCTCCAGCAAGCACAGTGTGTTGCCTTCAGAGCAGGCAGAAAAGGATCTGAAACCACCAGTCCTGCCTGTCAGAGCATCACACGCACCCCCACCCCACGTATCCGGCAACCTTGCATGTTCTGGGCCTTGAGTCCTGCCATCTGCCTGCTGCAGTGTGGAGGAGAGGAAAAGGAGCAAGAGCATCACCACAGAACCTGGCTTTAATCTCCATCCTGGAAACATCTTGTGCGAGCGAAAGCAGGAGGACATAGTTATTAATGCAGCAAATAGCCCTCGGGTCCTGTCAGCACTGCTCACGTCACTGCCGCTGCATTAAAGGCGGTTAGGGAGACGTCCGCATTATTCACACAAATCAGAGCGCTGACAGCGTGAGCCGGGGCACAGCCAGGGCAGCGGCTGCAGCCTCCTGCTCGAGGTACCTGGTGAGGAGCGCAGGCCGGCTGCTCTGCTTGCCGGGCAAGCCTTTCCTGGCAGCCTTGTCATATCAATACATGTGCCTGGGCCATGCTACTTGCTGAAAGTTAAAGGTGCTCCCGCGCCTTAACCCTTTGCACGCACAGAGCCAGCTCTTCCTCAGGAAGGTGGCTTCAGCAGCTGCAAGCCGCACAGACGGAGCGGCGCTGCCGCCGGGAATAGCAACAGCTGCCAACACCTCCCTCCCCAGGGACTCCTCTGGCTACAGCAGGGGCTGCCAAGGGAAGAAGAAAGAACAACAACAAAAAGCCACCACTTCTCCAGTAAGCCCCACTAGGGCGAGCAAGAAAAACCCAGCCAAGGTGTCAGTAGGCCACAAGCCTATTTTTCCCCTTAATACTTCAAATTGCCACATCTTCACTCTGATGCCAAGTTCCATTTAAATAAGCAAGACCCTGACCTTCTCCCAGAACCACATGGCTTCAACCTTTGCCTTTCTGGTTTAGCCCAGGTCCTTAACCTCTAGCTCCAAAGACAGTCCTGTGGTCCTGAGCACTTCACCTTGTTTTATGGATGTTTATTTAAAGTACTCCCATATTTGAGGAGAGGTCAAAGCTCTGATTCAGCACTGCCAGTTAAAAAAAAAACAAAAAAAAAACAAAAAAAAGAAGCTGTTTGTCAGATCTCCAGGACAATTTAGCCCAAACATTCATGAATGACAACTAACTAATGCCTTTAACATTCCTTAAAGGGAAAAGAACATGGAAAGCAAAGCCTTTGTGTGCCATTAACTTAGTTCCAGAAGGAGCACAAGGAAACAGAAGTACAAAGGTAACAGGAATTAGGAAAGGCTTTCTAAAAACACATGCTTTCCAAGAGCCCAGAAGGAGAGTTTGCCTTTTGAGCAAGCGCTTCCTAAGCTTTGAGAAGCTCTGAGAGTTCCCTTCCTCTCTGCTTGGATGTCACGACTAGAACAGGACAAACATATACAAAAACATAACAACAGTAAAAACCTGGGCCCATAAGCTGCTCATACATATATTATCCTTGAGTCAGAATTGGAGGTTGAAACTTAGAGGGGAAAAAAAAAAAACCCAGTGCAAATGCAGGAAACAACTATGCACTTTTGCATTATTTTGAATGTGTTGCCTAGAGCCCTGGCATGACACATCCACATTTTTGTCCTCCCTTGGGGTATTCATCCCAGAATACCAGCCTTTAAAAGGGCTGATTTTTGTACCAACAGTTTCTTAGAAACCACAAGGACATTTTTTTTTCTTTTTTTAAAAAAAAACTCCAAAAGAATTAATTGTAATTTGCCTAAAAATAAGCCTGGAGAAAACTCAGGCCGGGAAAGCAACATCAGCTCCTGGCAACGTTATTACAGGGCTCTCTTTGCCGAGTGGCCCCCATTGTTTCTAGCTGGGTTGCTGGGGGATGGCGAAAACCTAAGCAGTGGCCAGGCCACCTCCTGCCGTCCCGCGCAGCTCACGGGCTTTCAGCAGCAGAGGAACAAAGGGAAGCAGCTACACATTTCACCCAGCAAGCAACGAGGTTGAGAGTTGCTGGCTACTTTTCAGGGGCAACCCTTTCTCTGGGAAATCAAAGCATGTGCATAAACAAGGCCATCCTATTTCCCCGGAGCACAAAGCTGTGGCCACTGGTATTTGACTGCAGGTTTCCAGGAACCACATGCTGGGAAAGACTGGAAGCTGCTCAGGGCCGGGACTCTGCAGAGTGCCTGACAAAGGGCTGCTTATAAACAGGATGCAGGAGCAGGGCAGCAGAGCTCCAGGCCGTGGTTGCAGTGCTTCGTGTTAGGCAGTCACCATCCTTTTTCGAGCACAGCCCCACCTCAGCCAGCACATACGGTTCACAGATGGAGAATAAACATTTTGTCCCTTACAAAAAAAATAATAAAAAAAAAAGAGATGAAGAAGAAGAGGGAACGTAGGATGTTGTTTCAGCAGGTGCTGGCGCTAAGCAAAGGCCTTCCCATAAGCAGCAAGTACACCAGCATGCAGATCATGCTGGGTTTTGCTCGGCAGCAGCCCAGATTCCAGCTGCACAGGAACACTGGTTCCTCAGGAGCGGTGAGGAGGGCAGCGCTTGAGGGGTTAATGGGCTAACACATCAGTTCAGGCCTGCAGTTAAACAGAAAGAAAAATGTCCCAAACATTTCTTAAGAGGACAGGCAGCTGACGCCAGTAGCATCTAATCTCCTGCTGCCAACAGGCAGTTCAAGCACCCAGGGGGCTTGCAGCCAGATCAGCTGCTGCATTTTGTTTTCGCCAGTGCCCTTCTCCCTGCTTCCCTAGTAGGTCTCTGTCACAAGGCAGGCAAGGCTGCCAGTTGCCAGCAGTGCTTCATTGCCAGCAGCGTTCGTTCGTTCAGAGGGGATTTTCGGGACAGTACTACCAAGTCTCCAATGTCAAAGGGCAGAAAGTCTCAGTAAAGCAAAAGTGTTTTATTAAGACTGCAAGAAATGTTTCCTATTTTCCAACAAAAGAAAATACTCTAGGATTCAGCAGCGACTCTCAGTGTTTGTAAACATATAAGTGGGAACAATCTGACAGTCTTTAACCAGTAATTCCAAGGCCTAAGGCACCAGCAATAAGTCAACCTCCAGGCAACAAGGGTATTTCCAAGGTCGCACCAAAATATACAACAAGTGAGACTGGGAGTCAACTTGGCAAAGAGTCACATATTACCCCACTGCTGCATGGCATGTTAATCTGGTTTAGTGCCACATTTCTGAGGGTTTCTCTGGAGAAAGTGCACCAGTCCTCCCAATGGTAAGGTAAATGAAGTAATCACAGCAGCACAAATGCATCCTGTTAGATTTCAGAATTAAAAAGTACTGCAGAAATAGAGCCTGTCTTCTTGCAGCCGTAGGTAACCATCGAGGCCCAGCAAGTGACCTTCCCTGCCAGCAGCATTCAGCGCTCTTGCTGCCGTTCCTTTGGAAGGTGGGATGTTGCATTTAACGGGAGGTAGCGTGACCCGTGCAAGAGAACTCAGGCTGGGACTCAAGAAACACATGATTGATTTCTCAACTTTGCCACCAGACTTGCTGGAGACTATGGACACATTCCTGTTCCATGGCTTGCTCCTCCTCTCACGAATCCAGTAACAATCTCTCTTCATACAGCTTCCCTGATGACCTGCTCTCTCCTCTGCATTAGGCCATGACTTGATTTGGTTTTGATCAGTAAGAGGGTTTTACCATGAAGCACATACCAAGTCAACCCGGAATCACATGAAAAATTCCACCTAAACTTTGTAAATTATCAGCAATCAAGAGGAATGTGAGCCTCCACAAGTCTGCTTGAAAAGAAACATGCCACAGCTCTCCTTGAGTTACTGCCTTACATGGTGCAGCCGTAGGAGCGGGAGAATTCATTTGCCTCCAGGCAAACTCATCTGCCCCATATCGCATGCGAAGCTGAAGGGAAACGGACTTTCGGGGCTGATTCTCACGTTTGGGAAATGGCTCGTTCTGCTGTGGTACACAGGCTGTCTGGAATAGAGCAGTCAAAGCAAGAGAAGTTGTGCGAGAGGAGAGCTGAGTGCTCAGCAGCTGCATGAACAACAGCTATTCCATTTTGCCCCACAGCCCCTGCAATTGTTCCTCATCCAGTTCTTAAAAGTCAGTCTACTTGGTGCCTTAATACTCTGACAGGGCTAGGAAACATCTTCCCAAAACTACATTTCACGCATCTTTGGGGATGGATGAGCTGTATATGAGTAATGAGTAATGAGTTCCACATTATTTAAAATGGGCTTTCTGCTATCTGACCTCCATTGCAAACATGCAATATAATATTTCTGTCGCTAAATCATCTGAATCAGCAAAAATCACCCTGGTTTTGTTAACTGTTGGGATTGCAGTTCTCCATGCTGGGTTGACCTCGTCGGCAGCGTTCTTTGTACTTTGGCGTAAGCAACGGTCAGGGCTGCAAAATCCATGCTCCGTTTTCCAGCTATGTACTCGGAGTGTCCATTAGCGAACAAAATTTCATTTGTACTATCATTTTATAATCTGTCTGCAAAATATGATTCAATTTCTTCTGAAGGATGCTCTTGTAAGTGAGTAGACAGACCTGCTCTGCTCCTTCATTAGAAGGGCACAGCACAGATGAAGAGATGAGGTCTGCTTATTGCAGAGGTTATACTACGGTTTGTTCTTTTACCCTGCCTAGTATTGTAAGTATGGGAAACTCATCTACTTGCCTGTGCCATTTGCCTCTCTGTTTTGGATGCTAGGGTTTCCATAACTCTGTAAGAGACAGAACATTAGGTTTTAAAGTTCAGCCTGGGCTACAAACTAATGAGTAAAGCTGCTACTGTTGAACCTTTCAAAATCCTCGGTCATTACTTGGAAGTTACTAGAGGAGCAGGCAGAGCAGTTACATTTAGGAGGTCCTGTTCCCTGCTTGGGACATCCCATCAAATCCCTTTTGTGCTGCTTTGCACCAGTAGGATGCTGTGATCCTGGTGCGCTGGGATCATTCCAGCTCTCCCCAGCAGATCCCTGTTCAAAGCCTCAGTTTCCTGCTTCCATGTGTTGCCTCCCACAGCTGAGGTGCCCGGAGCCTTGGAGCTGCAACCTGCTTTTGCTGTTGCTTTGCTTTAACTCAGTCTGCATAAACTTTTCACTTACAACTGCCTAAGAATGTAAGGGTCAGTTCTTAACCTAAACTTGTATTTCTGCCTTCTGCTTGTGATGTAGCCTGGTGTTCTCCTGTGTAGCTGCACCTAAAGGTCTTTGTAAGTCTCCTCTTGTGCTGCCTGGCTCTTTTTTTTTTCTGTGAGGCTTGGCCGTCAGGCTGTTGCTGTTGTACAGTTTGCATCTGTTTTCTCCTCTGAGAAGAACTGGGTGTTCTCCAGAGCGTGGGGACCCGTTTCCTCTAAGGACTTCACAGGGACGTGCTATTTAAGACATAAAGAAGGACGCCGCATGCTTCTCTCCGCTGACTTTACGCGAAGCACCAGTGCTGCTTTCCACCCTGAGCAGGTGATTCGTGTCAGAGCTACGAGGCTTGACCACGAGTTCCCTGGGAGGAGTTGGGGAGTTCCCTGGGAGGGGAGCCCGTGGCTGGGCTCATACCGGAGCGGGCCATGCTGGTCACCTGAGCACTGTGCTGAGCTCTGCACTGTGTGCAAGTGGATGAAGTTTCAGATAATCCCTTGAGTTGGGATCTCGGCAAGCAGAGCTGGGGACGCTGGGCGACTTCATCAGCTGCACACAAGCCTGATTCTAGCCAGTCAGCACAGGTTTCCATGCGGAAAGGTGGCTCATTCCAGTGCCCAGCTCAGTACAGCTCTGGGGAAACGGATGCAGCATTGCTGCCGTCTGGAGCTGCTCACTTTCCAAGTATAAAAAGCTGCCCGCACTAGGAGGAACAAGGACTAAAGCTTCCAGCTGTTGGAGCCGCTGGAGCCCTTCCGGCTGCGTGCCTGGGTCCCGCTCTGCACAAGTCCCTGTGCGCTGTACGTGCAGAGGAGCAGGCTCTGCAGCGCCTGTGTATGTGGGTTCATGATTGTTTCTTTTCAGGCTGTCGCTTTTGACTATTTGCTGTCTGGGACTCTTCATCATCTGTTCCACAGTCCTTCTCTGGGTGCTCACCCTTTCCCTCTTCTTTTCTCTCCCACCTGTTCTTCCTGCAGTCTGCCTTGCTGCCTCTTTGCTCTGCACTGGAAGGATTGGGCAATGACACTTTAGAGAGCTACTCCTGAATGTGTTTAGGCTTCTTATGCAAAGTGAACAGAGGTGCAAGCTGATGCCCACAACACTGTTAGGTGCGTGAATCAGATAGGCAGTTTCAAAGCTACCTAACCGGCTGCTCAGCTCAGCTCAGCTCAGCTCAGCTCAGCTTGCAAAAGCCGAATCAGCAGAAGCGAGGCACGCACGCTCGGCTCCTGCCCCACGCGTGAGCCCTGCGGACGGCGGCTGCTGTGCCGCGTGCCCTGTGCTCCTGTCACAGCCTTGCTGCTGAGCCATCTGCCAGGGACTTAACTGAACAACGTCAGCCACATAACACTGAAAAGGGCAGCTCGGCTGGCCGGAGGCCCAGCAGGGGAAATGCTGTGCTCGGCAACTTCTGCCAGGACTTTAAAGGCTCCCACCTAGGCTGCAAGTCACAGCTTAGGCCAGGAAGAGACAGGGCTTCCTCTCATCCACGCTGGGATGAGTAGGGTTTGCCCTGTATTATTTTTTGGGGCGGGGAGAGCATTGACGGTGTCTTCTAGACAGCCTGGGAGGTTAGCTGAGGTCACCCTGGGAGCTCTGCTCTTGCTCTCTGGTTTGTTTTGCGTCGACTCCTAGCAGCAAACGACTATCTCTGTGTGGTAGAGCATTTCCTTTCTTTTCCCATATCCTGCACATAGGCTGTTTGCTGCGCTGTGGCAGGGAGAGTGACTAACAGCGCCTGTCTCTGTGCAGCGTGAGTCACACTGAGCTCCCTGGCTGCCATCTCCAGCTAAGCCGGGCACACGGGCAGGGGAGACGCTTGGCCCTTCTCGCTCGCATCTCCTGCCCGGGCCTAGGGCACTGCGAGGCAGGGCGTGCGCGGGCAAGCGGCCGCGGCAGGCAGGTCTGGTAGGGATACGAGTGTCTAGCTCAGTGCAGTGGCAGGGCAGGGGTGTTGCTGCTCGCCGGGCTGCCTCTGTGTTCTGGAGGCTTCCTGGCACGTCCCATTCGTGGGAACGTGGAAGATGATCCGTCGGTTGGTCAGTTCTGTTACAGACCAAAGTGCTAATTCTGTAGCCAAATGTTCTGTGTCCCAGTGCGTCATCCTAAGTGCTGCCTTCAGTTGCAGCTGTTCCAGGCCAGTTGTAGCTGAGGTCACCGCACAAATGCAAGAGGGACAGAGGTGTTTTGAGTGCGGCAGGACAGGTGAACTTGCCAGCTTCTGCGTTAAGTGTTGCTTATAAGAGCATGAAGAATCTCTGAGCATCACAGCTTTATTTCTATTGAAGAAACTACTTGGAGAGTCACCAAACTGATATTAGGGATGTTGAGGAAGGAATTGCTGAAATTCCTTGCGAACACATGCACACAACCCCCCCACCATGACCTTTCCTGTTGTGTAACTCTTGTTGCAGCTACCAGAACCTGACAGAAACTCGGTGCAAAGGGAAAGCTTCTTGCTTTCCCACAGCGCTTCCTCTGGAGTTGCCCATGTAAGTCTAAATTCAAATGATCAAGGAACTATGGTCATCCATTTCAAATCTTTCCTTTTAACCAAGCAGAGATGTGCAACTTCAAGGAGGGGCCTTGGACATACAAAGAGCACGAGTGGAAAAAAATCCATTGTAGCTCTAGAAAAGGAAGCCTCTTTTCTAAGCAGAAAGTCCAACATTGTCTTAGGCTAAGCCCACGTAAGCCTATTACAGTCCAGATCAGGGTAAAAGGTTTTAGGGAAAGTAGTTGACAGAATTAATTGTCTGTGCCTTGCTGTGATCTGGGAGTTAGACTTGTCAGGAGGGAGGCGTTTTACAGGCCCATTCTAACTTGCCGGCAGGGCAGCGGGACCATTGAAAAACAGGACTTCTGCTTTCAAATTAGTAAGACAAACTTAGAGGGCACAAGTGTTGCTGTTGCTTCTGCTTGCACAGATGGGAGCAAAAATTTCAGCTTGCTCTTTCCACTAAATGTCACCTATGAATTGTTGGTCTTCATAATTTTGAATGATGTTGAAATGAAAGTGGAAAGTATTGTCTCTACCTTGCGGAATTAAGTCTTGCAGTCTCTAGAAACACCTGCAGTGTCCAATATAGCACCTGGTTTCTTTGTTCTAGGAAACTCTATGTGCCTTGGGCATGTGAACTGGAGAACTAAAGGCTCGTGGCAGCTGGTAGCATAACTAGCTCAGCGGGATCCAGATGCCATTTATTATTGCATGATGGGTCTTCCAAAACGTGCTTAATTTAGAAGCAGTTACAGTGTGCTCGGGGTTTATTGATCCTATCTCAAACATGATATTCCTGTGCCTCTATAGAAATGCAGTAATTGTATGCATTGCTCCATGGTATAAACCGCATTGTTAGCATGAATATATGTGTCTAGAGCGAGTAAACTTTAAAAGCCTGGGTCCGACTCGTTGCTTCTACTATAGCCAACACTTTCCTTTACAGAAGAAAGAATTTTAATTTAAAGAGTTAGACAAAGTGCTTTTATTTTATTCTGTTTCTTTTACTGAGAAATTTCGGAGCTTCTTTTGAGGTGTCCCCTGCCCCTCCGTAAACTTCCTCTACTTAGGATTCAGAGTTGTAGAAAGCAAGCGCTGCAGAGCACATACAAAGCAGTAAAGTTACTGTGCAGAGTCAGAAAACCAGGTGAGAAAGGCCCTTATTGTACATATGATTTTTATTGCGTTTGGTGTCAAAGGAGGTAGATGTCAAATTAAACTTCAGAAATTCCACAGAAAGCTTTGGAGCCCTGGGGAAAAGATTTCTACTGTGAAGTCTAACAGACAAATCTGATTTCCTTCTCTGAATGTCGGATTCTTCTGATTCCGAGCCACACGATTTGTGTGAGTGCTTTTTCGGGACGAATCCAGCCCTAACTTGCAAGGGAATGGGCTCATGTGTGGGATGAGATGTTGGCATGCCATGGTCGTGTTACTGGAGGAATTAGGATGGCTTCTCCCTGGCAGTGCCCAAGCTCTGCCCCTTCACAGTGTTGCTAGGGATTAGCATTGTATGCTCAGCACTGAGGAGCTTTTGCAGCAGTTGCTGGATAGTGTATGCTTAATTCATGTGGCACAAGATCAAAGCTCAGTGGTTTTGAGAACTATTTTCCTCCCTTGGAGTTAAGGCAGTACATCATTGAGTGATGACATGGCCTGTGTAGGAGATGTGTTCCCGAGAACAGGACAGATGCCATGGAGAAATGCAGCCTCTTGTGAAGTTCTTGGAAAGGTTCCTCTCTTCGCATCTGCCTTCGAAAGTCAGGGGTATCAGCTAGCCCATGTGATGATGGGTGTAGTCCGAGTGATACGGAATAAACTTCAGCCAAGAGCCTACAGCCTTTCCCGTAGGAAACTCATTTTCTTTTTGCAAAGTTTAGCTTGGTGGGTCAGAAATAAAACCACCTTAAGACAGCAAATAAAGAGGTTGCTCAGAACAGAAAAGCTGCAGAGGCTGCCTTAGGTCACTAAGTATTTAAAAATGAAATGTACATACTCTTTATTTTGTAGTAATACACTGTACTTGTTTTACAGAGTCCAGCATTATCAGTTGCATGTAAAGACTACAGATGAACTTGCCAAACTGGAGCTCACAAAACTAGTGCATTTATCCCAAAGCAGACTAAACCTTCTAAGTAAGTCCTTAAAAAAATACATTAACGTACCACGCGCACGCGCGCACACACACACACACACACACATATTGCACTTATCTCCATATGAAATTTTTACCCCATATACATCACACCAAAGTCTCTTCAAAGGATCCTGCAATACAAGATAATAAAGCTACTAACTATCTAGCAGTAGTATACACAGTCCTCTAATGTTAGACTTAACGGACTTGAACAGGAGAGCCACTTCAAAGTAGCGTGCATACAAAGAGATGCCCGGTGGATACTCTGCTATGGCACTACAAGTCTTCTAGTGGGCTTAAAGGAAATTATATGAGATGTTATAAAGGGAGTTGGTTGAGGGGAATGGTCTAAATTATATTCCAAAGCTCTCTAATGTCCCCCTTACGAGCACTGCAAAGATCAAATCAGCTTCCACTGGTTGGCACGTCCTGACAAATGAATCACGTGCCTCTGTTACGAGCAGAATTATTTTTATCCAAGTGTCCTGATATGCACGGTAGCAGAGCTTGGGGTAGGGAGGGACTCAGTTGTAGTTACTGCTCCCACTGCAGAATTGGGCTTGTCTCCTTAGGAACAGAGTGTCTCATGAGAGTTTTATGCACTAGGTAGGATCTCACATGTCCAAAAAGTGTTACTTTCATTATGCTGAGGGCAAGGA